>CAJVPY010003355.1:0-14255 GCA_910591965.1 Dentiscutata erythropus | reverse complement strand
AAAATTATTGTAAGATTAAAAATAAACGAATATAATTATACAGATAATAAAATTAAATTGCGCTAGTTGTATACTTAAAAATAAAACGTTTGTGAATTAACAATAAAGCCAAAAGAAAAAAATATTTATTAAATAATTTTGCAAAAAAGTTTTTAATACTTAAAGAGATAATTGGTAGCGATTAAACAAATATTTATTCCAATTTCAAAATATTTAAAGCGATTATATATGCTAGAAGATAATAATAAAAAAAAAAGCAACTATACATATTCCTAATAGCAATAGCATTTTTTTGCAATTATTCTGCTACAGTATAAACAATGAACGCTAACTAATTATTCATCAGCCCATTTTTTAACCCACTTTCTAGCTTTTTCCAAATTTTCATTAACCTTTTGTTCATCATCACCAACTTCTTTTTTCAAAGCCTTCTTAGCTTTTCCGTAACACATTTCGCATTCATCTTTAAAAGTTTCAAACATAATAATTTCTAAATATGCCATCGCCAATGCTAAACATAATACTTTCTCATTTTTAATTCCAATAAATTCAAAATCTTTAAAATTATTTTTATCAAACCAAGAATAAAATTTAGTAGATGGTAAAAATGAACCATCAAACGATTGAAGATCAAGAAATTTATAAAGAGTTTCAATCTTTGGAGATTTTGATTTTATAGTAATAGTTGATAAATCTGTCGCAACTTGATCAATCTCATCTGATTGATTTGCTTCTGGAGCAAGTCCTGCGGCTCCTATCATAGAAGTTTGAATTGCTGCACAAAAAAAGGCACGAGAAGCAGGAATAGGTGCATCTGTTAATAATATATAGAATTATTGCCCAATTACGGAAATATGAACTAAATTAATGTTAAAATATACTTACAACAACGCATAGCAACAAGAGAAGGTGCATAGACTGGAACGATTCTTCGAGCTGGAGGGCTTTTGACTTCAGCCACTAACTTATTGTCTCTTTCATCAATTGCAAGAAAACTAATTATATCGAAAAAATAGTTGTAGTCTATGTTAATCATAGCGTAATGCGTTAAAAAAAGACTCATAAAAACAAAAAATTTACCTTGTATATTTGGAAGCTAAGCTATATGTTACACCTAAATTTGTAACTTGTTCACGAATAAGTGAGTTTGGAATAGTTTTCCCACTATTTTTTGGATGCTTATGAATAAATGAAGATCCTTCTTCAAGATCTTGAATAAGCTTTCTAGCCGCAAGTGTATGAATTTTTGATCCTTGTAAAGCTACAGGATCTAATGAAACAGAAAGCTTTATAGGGCCTTCAGTAGAGATTCCACTCAATGTAATTTCTTTACATGGTTCAATTCCGTTTTCTAAAATACAATAAACTATAAATCGAGTACCAGGATAAATTGGTGGAATTAAGTATGGTGCTTGTTGAATTTTGATATTTGTAAAGATTTTTTGATCAGTCGTTGGAGGTGTAGTATTATCGCTAAAGAAACTAATAATTGGCTTATCAACAGGATTTGTTTCCGTTGGTAAATTATCATCAAGGATCTGATTTGTCCAAGTAATATTATAATCTTTAATAGGAGGTTTAATAGCATTTTTTAACATTCCAAGAATTTTTTTATCCATTCGTTCATTATTTGTAACAAATTGTGCATATCCTTTACCAGCACGTGAAACAGATTCAACTAAATTATGAGAAACTGAATCACCAATTCCAATTGAAAATAACCTTAAATCATCATTTTTCTTTTCTTCGCTAGATTTAATAAGTTCTACAATTTGATCAACATTATAAACTTGACCATCAGTAAGAAGGAAAATAGAAGTTGGCATATCATTCTTTGAATTTTCGAAGACCCATTTTAAAGGATTATAAATTTCGGTTCCTCCATAATTTGCATTCATTTCTTGAGCATGTTTGAGAGCTTTTAAAAAACTTTCTTCAGAATAAGGTTGACTTGTTTTAAATAAAGAATCAAAATTGGATCCGAATGAAACCACATTAAAACAACAATTTTCGGGTAATGAACGAAGCAACAATTGGAGTGCTTCAGATGCTTTCTTGATAGGTCCACCTTGCATTGAGCCAGATCTATTATTATAAAATAAAATTCATTAATATTATTAATATTATTAATATTATAATATGATAATATGACAATATGACACTAATTATATGTTTTTTAACTTTACCTATCAATTATAAAAATTAATTCGGGCGTTATTTCTTTAATAGAAAACTTTGGTACTAAAGTTAACATAATGCAATTGGTTTCCGTTTTAGGGTTGTGTTCAATAAAGGCTCTGGAGTTAAATAAAAAAAAAAGTATAATTAATTATTAATTAAGAGAGATATTGTAAATATATATTTAAAGTATTACCTTGGCTGATTGAGACCCGAACTTTTGACAACAAGTATAAAGTCTTTTTCCAAATAAGTAATTTGTTCAGCTAGAGTAATTTGCGAAACATTTGGATTGCCATCAATATTTAACTCGGATGAAATATGATGAGATGGTGATTCGATGCTTTGAATAGCAGAAGTCATTCTGCACATAATAGCAAGCTTTAAATAGTAATCAGTCTTGTTGGAATAAGATACTACATCAGGAACAAGTTTCTTTCCATCATTTGAAGTAGAATATTCGGATGAACCATATCGTGGAGCAATTGCGGTAGGAAAAACAAATCGAATACTTTCAGTATCAGCATCATGTTTTAGTTCGGTTACATAGGTAATTCTGATAACAACAGTTTGACCTGCTGTGATATTACCAATGGAGCATTGGAAAATATCTGCGAGTTGTTCTTCGAGCAGATAAGCCCCATGGCCTTGCTGTGTAAACAAACAAATAATATGTTTACTGTATGTACATATGATAAAACGAAAAATAATAATTTAATTATAATTACTTGAATAGCCTCATCGTATTCTTTTGCAGCTTCCTTTGCTTCTTTAACTATTCCTTTAACTTTTTTCTTTCCATCAATTTCGGCTTCAAATCCACATACCGCTGCAGCCTCATGAAGTGGAAATTTATAAATTGCTTCAATCGTATTTTGTTCAACGTTTTTATAGGTCTGACAAACCGTTGCTAAATTGGACAAGATTATTAGTTATATGAAGTATGATACGTAAAACTATATTAATATTTAATTATGTAAATTAATTACTTTCAGCTATCATATCAACGACTAATTTTAAATTTAAAAAAGACGTTAATGATGAGAAAAAATTATTTAAATAAAAACATCGATATGAGACATTTTGAAAACTTTACTATTCGCTTCAACCGAAACATTTTGCAAAGGAACAGGTTTTTCACGATCTTCTATAATACAAATAAGCCCGTATAATTGCATCTTTCGAAAAGCAAGACTTTTAAAAATTGTATTAAGCACGTATGTACATAAAATTAGCCGTTTTTATAGTAAATTTAAAACTACTACAAATAAAAAATTATGACATCATTGTTACATAATGCTGGTTTTATTTTAACACGAATGGAAGTTTACAGTAAGTGAAAAGTGTAAAGGAGTGCCTAAATTCGTTAATATATGTCTTTTAATGACACATTCGTATTGTAAAAAAAGGCGCTATTAAACTGATTAAATATACAGGTTATTTAACATTGCCACCGGCAATTAATATCAGAAAAAAATGCAGAAATAAGAAAATTTTTTTTATTATATGTTACTAATTATTAATTATAATTTAGAAACTCCCTGGATAGAAACCTTCCTATTTTGAAATTGTTCGTTCGTATAAATATATTAAATACTGAAATAACTTGGCAGAAAGTATTATGCTCTATTAATGCAAATAAAAACAACCTCCCAAATCTTTCGGTGATATGCGGTATTTTATATTTCCTTTTTTTTTCATATTTTTTCTTGGGCAAGTTTTTTGTTTATCAATTAATCAACTTAAAAAACAAAAGCAATCGTCACATGTTTAATGCACATGTAAAATGAATTCACTTTTTTTTATGCGCTACAAAGTCTTGAATCAAGATGGACGAACATGTGACACTACATATAATAATACAGTATCAGTTAATAATGCGAATTCTGAGAGTATAGCTTGTCGGGATGACAGTTACATTGAAATATTTCTTGTCTAGACGACAGTCGTATGAGTATTATATTTATGTAGTTTATCGCATGATGGTCACATTAGACAGTCACGTAAGCATTCTAGAATTGCGGGTTGAATTCAAGGTAATGTAACTGTATACTAAAGAAGACTGTGTAATTCTTGGTACCTGAAGAGGTAATATTCCGGCTGGATTTTCAAGAAACCAATGAAAGACAAAAATCATACATATACGTACTATTCTTCGTAGAATGGGAATAATAATAACGTAGACTCGGATCTACACAGCCACCTTTATTGTCATCTAATTTCTGATTAATCATGTGGCAGTGTAAGAACGTGAAATTATGCACTTCAAAATTGCATTTTTATTTTTATTAACATCCTTATACAGCAACCTCAAGTTTATAAAGCATGGTTTTACTAAATTTGAACTTACCGCTCAGATTAGCTACGTAATACTATAACAAAAAATTCTTAAAAGAGAAAATTTCGCTGTATCACAAACTTGAAAACGTTATTCTCTCTCTTGCTCTTGCAATAAAAAAAAAAAAAAGTTACGAATATATATATTTTTATTTTTGTGTGAAATTGTGTGAAAATTGAGTGGATATTATACCTGTTTTTATTATTTTTCTTTTCATCAATTTTTTCGGATTTTTCGGATTTTGCTTTTCTGATGAATTGATAATCTAATCGATAGATTGTGATTCTCTAAGAAGACAATTATTTTGATTAACAAATTTATAGTTAGTACTGTAGTAACAGATCAAATTTTATTTTATTTATTTATTTTATTTTATTTTTTAATATTTTCATTTTTTTCAAATGTTACTGATCAAATACTTGGTTTTTTTTTTATGAAAATAATATATAGTTATTGGATGCGAAGCAGCCAATAACGAGAATTATTTGTAAAATAATTCATAGGAGTTATTGGCTAGCGTAGCATTCAATAACGGTTTTATCCGATGGTTTACGACGATTGTGCTTCTAAATGACTCGAGTTTTGGTAGTGATTACATAAACTGCCAAATAACAAAGTTATTTGGCAGATGACGTATCACTGCCAAATAACTCAAGTTATTTTGGCAGCACTATCATAGTAAATGTCGGATAATGCTCTTTATATAATGAGTAATGATAAATTTTGAAATCAGACCAATGAAGTTATGTAAATTATAATTTTGTTTATTTAGCAATAATACGTACATCCACTAATGCTAAAGAAAGATTTCCATTGCTAACGTAAAAGATTACGTCACGAAACTAGTTTTCAACACCCGGAAAATGTGTACCGGGTTGGGTTCGAAAATGTCTTTTTTTTTATTTTTTTTATTTTTTTTTTCCTTTTTACTAAGATTTTATTTTTCAAAATAAACTTGAATTTCGACATTATAATAGTTAACCATTTTGGTTTGTGTTGTGGCGTTCTTTGATAAACTATTCTTTTTGCAGTTAATCATTCTTTACGCCCTTCATTTCAGACTGATCGATATTTTCTTTCTGAATATTCGTTAACTGTGATGAAATTTGGTGAAATAGATATTTCTATCGACAGAAATTCTGTCCTTCTTGAAAATATCCAATGCGACAAAAAGTTGGTTATAATTCTTGTTACTATTTTCAAAAGATAGTATATACTTATCAATCTTCGTTGCTACATAGTTATTAAATAAATTCTAAATTATTATTAATTAAAAAATTTAAAATACAAACCTAATTTTAATATCTATATTAGACGACCAACCATTGCTTATTTTCACATTTGGCAATTATAGTTCAATTTGTGACTAATAAGCGACAAAAGTATTTGCAGGTACTAGTTTTAAAAAGTAATTAACGTTTAACGTTAAAAAACATATCTATAGTACAAAATTACAATAAATGATTTATTGTTAGATAAAAAATTTCCTTGTTAGAACGTCAAAATTAAAATTAGAAAAAAAAGCTGCTGAGGCTATCTAATTATAAAACCAGCAATTTAAAAGAAAGTTTGAGTTTGTAAAGTTTTAGATAGTTAAATTTTTTATTTTAATAAATATGCTTAACGTCGTTAGTTATTTTTATGTTTATAAAACTAATAGTACTACAAGAGAAAATCAGATCTCATTTACAATGGAGTCTAGCAACTTGCAGAGTTGAGTACGATAATAATTTTATGCTTTTGTGAGCTGAGTGTGATTATCTACTTAATCTATATTAAATTAACTATAAATAAATTTCTCTTATACAATAATACATTTAATTTATAAAATTGATTAAAAACATGAAACAACTAATCGTAACTAATTTATAATGATGGGTCGGTCTTCAGAAAACCAACATTGGTCGAAATTAAATTCAACGTGTTATCGACATTCGACACGTTGAATTTTTTTTTGTTCGGTACAGTAACGTACCAAATACCAAATAATTACTATCCTCAATATATAACAATTAGTCTAGGTTCAAATTATGGTTCTAACTGATAAAAAAATCACCAGTTTTTTTTTTAAAACAAAATAATTTCAAAATAACAAACCGAAGATTTTTTAAATTAAAATTTTAATTCTCAATATAATATTTCGTGTTCGCTTTTATTTGTAATATTTTTTGAGGAGGTCTTTTGGTTAGGTTAAATTTTGTAGGATACCAACATTATGTAAAATCAAAAGGATAAATTTGAGCATCACGTTTATGTTTATTCGATTGGGCATTTAACCTTTCGACAATTTCAACTTTAATTAATTTAAAGGTATTAAGAAACGAATATTAAGGCTTTGGTTTTCATGTTAACCTTGAAAGGGAATAAATCATATTTCTTGTATGTTTTTCATATTTAAAAAAATGTCAAAACTAAACATTCGAACCACGAAAAAAAAACCAATAAAAGCCATTAAACTTCTTTTTTTTTTTTTTAACAAAAACTTTTTTTATTTTCAAAAGTACTTTAATTAAATTTGACGTATATTAATCAATTATTTGAAAGCGATGTCTAACATCGATATATCATGAAATTATTGGGTTCGATAGCATACTGTGAACTGCGCATTATTATGTGGACTCAATTGTGAAAAATGCTACAGTGTATATTATAAAATTACATGTCGATATACATATCTGGTTGAATACAGAAATATAAAACTTTCAAACTACTGTATCTTCATGGCAAATAGATGAAAAATTTTAGAAGGCTTATCAGTTCGAAAAAAATTGCCAAACACTTAAAGTCCTCTATGAGTCGGGTTCACAAGCGTTTTCAAAGATATTGAAAAACTTCCATCACTCAAGAAAACCACGTTCACTAAACACGAACGATATTAAATATTTTAAAATCTTAACAAAAGAAAACCTGGAACTTTGGTTTGGATATAAAATTCGGCGCATAACAATTTTGATAAAATTATATGAAAATATTTTTTATATACCGATCATACCGAAATCAATAACTTATCCGGATCGGCCGAAGGCAAATTTTGGAATTGTTTACGTATTACTGCGGTTTGTAACCTCTATGATTAACCTTTTTTTTTTATGATTAAATAATTGTGATTGCTAAAGCTGCCAATTTATCATAAATCCGAGCTTGACACAAACCCGGATTCATGATAATTGATTGGCTTTAGTAATCGCGATCGCAATCACAAACATTTAATCAAAAAAAAAAAGCTTCGAATGCACTAAAAAAAAAAATATTTGTAATACGTACGTTATTCGTTTTAAGCTAAAATTAACTAAACTCAAACACTACAATCAATAATCCACTATCTAAAGGCCCTAAAAACTTCGATTTGGCAGGCAGAAGGAGGCGTGGAAAGACTTGGTCTGAGTTTTCGAAGCTCTTCGGGTCTTACTGCGGCGATTTTGGCGGTTAAGTTGAGTATACCTTGGAATTATACTCTTAATATCGATTAATATGCTTGGGCCGGAAGAGAATTATGACCTTTTCTTCTAGCTAGAGTTTGGTGGTTTTCAGGCTTCGATACAATCGTTAAGATTCTTAACGATTGTCACGTGAGTCACGTGGATATTACTTGCTTGACTGAGATTATTGCGTCACGAGTATCGTAGATCAGAGGCTTAATTACAATTCCAGTATTGACGTCACGGGTAAGTAATCGGTAGATCGGAAGAGGTTCTTATTTAGCGAAGATCGATTTATCTAATTGTTACCCTAATTAGAGATAACAATAGATTACGGGTATTGTAAGTATATACAAGTATACGTGTAAAGGGTTTTAAGGATTATAGATTCTTTCTTTGCTTTCTCTAAGTGATCGAAATATCTGGGGATTTTTAATTAACCAGGGAACTCAGGATCGACACTTCTACTCTAATTTCGAAGGTCTAGTCTTACTGGGAACTGATAACGAATTGCAAGCTTATCGATAATTCCGGGACAGGAAAATAGAGTTTTCGGGACGAATTTATTAGGAACAAGGGAAAATATAAGTAACTACTGGAGTACTTCTACTAATTATGATTTCGAAGTATTACTCAACTGAGTTCTGTTTTATTTCAGGCAAAAGGAGCTTCGCTTATATACTTTTTTACATGTTCAATAAATACAGGTATTATTTACACTAAAAGAACTAAAGGTCATATAGGCCTTTAACGGCATTTATGACCTAAATGCCCGAAAAGGAACAAATGTACTTAATGAAATATATGACATTACTGCCATATATGGCACATCGGCCAATAATGGTACAAATTGCATCGGGGACTAATAATTTGTTATTACTACTTCTAGAAACTTTCCTACTCAGTTGAGTTTTACTGCTATATACATAACTAATTCTCATATATAATAGTATAAGATAAGATAAAATAATAAAAAAAAAGAAAACTGGGGTACCGGGAACCCCTCACAACGTACTAGTATGCAAAATTTTACTCAATTTCATAAATACAGCTATTATTTTATCATTTCGTGTAACAATTTACTATGTATCGTTTTGATTGACGATATTAGTATACAGTATACCCTGTCAAAACCGGTATACATGGTAGACAAATTTTTACATAATAATAAGCTTTAAAAAAAAAGTTTAAACCAATTTTTCATCGATTTTGAACATTCAGGTTATAATTATTTACTTTTAAAGGATAAATTTTCCTATCTTGTGATTTTTACATCATCTCTTTAATTATTTATATATATATATACTGTACAGAAAATACAATATAATCAAAAATGATCATTCACATTCAAAAATTAATTATTCTTTCTTGAACAATCTCTTCAAAAATTGGTATTCTTACAATAATTTCATTGCAAAAAACTTTATCATCAATACTTCAATAACATTATTCAGATTCTTTTTGTAAGCAAGCTGCGAATGGCATGAAGTAATTGTACCTAACTTATGAAGAAAAGGAAAATATTCCTAAGAACAATTAAACAAACAGAAACATTAATTTTCGACAAAAATAACACCCTCATATCATTAAATATTTTTGATTACCTGCAAGAATCCCGGAAGGGAACCTCCTGGGATGAGAAATATCCTACAGCAAAAAAGCAGGAGTCTCATAACTTCCAATGCGAAGTGGGTATATTCCCTCTTCGCAAATCCTAAAAAATTTAGGAATGCCATCTATTATGAATTTTTATTAAATATTTTGAAATATCTAAAAGTATTTTAAATTTAATTTTTAAAAAAAAGCCGTGATGAGGGAATCAATTAAAATCGTAGAAGCGGTTGTAAATGAGAAATTAGAAATTCCTAAAAAATTTAGATTATGAAGAATAAAGGGAAGAGGCTCTTTGAAAAAAGAAAAGAAGCTCTTTTCAAAATCATGATGCTAAGATAAACTGAGTTACACGAAAGAGTGACTTTTGTGAACCAGGAAATCTAGGAGGATTGTTCAAATATGGCGAAAAAAAGGAATACGGCGAATAGTAATAATTACATTAATAAGGATAATTCTAGTTATAAGATGTATTCTGCATGTAAAAATAGATAGCGAATTAATTATAAATAAAGGCCTTTTGGCCCTTGGGAATAATAACTCCCGCCTTTGCATTATTAACAATTCATATTCAAGTATCAAAAATATGACATACAATTCTACCTCTAAATATTTCGGTATTTAAAGAACTAATAACCTTTTTCTTTGCGAAGTACAAAGTTTGAAAAGTTATTTAAAAAGCTTTTGGCGGATTAACTAAATCTCCTAGAAAATAGCTCGTTTTAAATTGATATTTAAGGTGAACTGTATCATATAAATTCATGTTTTGTTGCATAATTATTAAGACAAATTTATATAAGTTTGAAGTAGAATCAGTAATAAAAAAAAATATATTCCTTGTTTGATTTTCTTTTCTTTTTTTTTTAGCACGTCTGAAATCTGTGCCAGGTTATGTCGATCACCGAATCGAAAAAGCATTAAGCACAAATTTAATTTACTTTATACGTACAGTATAAAGTAAATTAAATTAAATCTGTGCTTAATGCTTTTTCGATTCGGTGATCGACATAACCTGGCGTGCTTTTTTTTAGCGTTATGCGCAAACAAAGATATAATATATATATATATATATTCTTTTTTTTTAGGTTATCCGAAACAAAGATATAAAATAATAAATAAATAAAAATGCAAAGTTTATTATTGTTTCAGAATCGAATTTTGTTCGACTAAATCAGGGTTATCACATGATCATCCGGAGCACAACCTTCTGTACTGTACACATTTATACGTATACGCTATATGCTAAAAATATGCACTAGTATAATTTAGGATAAATTTCTAATTAGTAGATTAAGTTGTATAACCACTGCAATATAATAAATATACAACATCAGTATGATGCAATGATTTTTTTTTTTTTTTCGTAAAACAAAAAATAGACTTAACGGAAGAACGATTAGTAGAAGATATGACTCAACTGAATTTTAATAATTGTCAAAAGTTAGCAAATATGAATAATCCAGATGGAATATACGGCCTTGGATATTGTTATGAATATGGGATTGGTGTTAAAAAGGATGAAGGCAAGGCATTCATTCATTATAAAAAATCAGCAGACATGAATAACTCGGATGGAATGTATCAAGTTGGATATTGTTATTATTTAGGAATTGGGGTAAAAAAGAATAGACGTAAAGCATTTGAGCATTACCAAAAATCTGCTAAAATGGATAATATCAATGGAATCTATAAAACTGTTATTTGTTATTTTTATGGAATTGGCGTGAAAATGGATTTTAGTAAACATCTGGAATGGATTAAAAAGTTAGCTAATTTTTAATTTTATGAGTTTTTTTTAGGAATGAATATTTCTACACCCCTTTTTTTGATATATCCACACCCATGCTGATTGTTAGGTGGTTGTCGAGATATCTTTAATCAAGGTTTCAAAAAATTTTCAAACATCTACCAAAATATAAATTTTGACTAAATTTTTCATGACTTTGATAGAAAATATCTTGAATATCTTGACAATACCCTAATAAAATTTGAGAACCTTGTTTTTTGGGTTATTTTGTTGAATTCTACGGGTCAATCGAATTCAAATAAAGAAATATTCAAATTTTGTTAAGTGATGCCAAGATATTTTGTTCAAATTTTACATGAGGTTGAAAATATCAAATAAGGGGTTTGAAATGTCCTCTCTTTTTTTTTATTTTAAAAATTGAAATATCTTATATAATTTTAATTATCCAATTATCAGGGAGTAAGCATCTGTTATGCTATTGGCAGTCTGTTTTTAAATCTAAAAATATATATTTATTATTTTTATTTTGATTTAGCCCGTGAGTATAAAGATCATTATAATTAAAAATAGCAAGAAATTCACAAATTAAGAACATAAATATTAATATCTTCAATTATTTAATTCACATTAATTTAGCATGTGAGTATAAAGAACATTAATTAATTGTTAAAAATAAATCAGCAAAATCAATTTCAAAAATCAAGAATATAAATAAATACTTATTTACCATCATGTAACACCTTCAAATCATTTTATTCACATCAATTAGTCGGTGAGTATAAAGATCATAAGAATTAAAATCAGCAAAAACAAGTTAACTAATCAAGAACATATATACTAATAACCACTATGTAATACCCTTCAATTCAATTCATACGCATTAATCATTTTTATTTAGTGAGTGAGTAAAAGATTATTCATTAATCAATCAATGGAATTAAAATCAAGAACGTAGACACTTATTTACAAATTATTTTGTTCGCATTAATCACTCCATTAGCACGTGAGTATAAAGATCAATTATTGATCATTGAAACTAAATCTGCAAGTTCACAAACCGAGACATAATGCAAATATTTATTTACCATAACATAATATCTTCCATTCGCACTAATCATTCCATTTTAGTATGTAAGTATAAAGATCATTTGCTAATCAGGAATTAAAATTAGTTATGCAGTTCACAAATCAAGAACAAATACTTACCATTACATAATATCTTTTCAAATCATTTCATCAGCCAGTGAGTATAAAGATCGTTTGAATTAAATTAGCAAAACAAGTTCACAAATCAACCATTATATAAATCATTTCATGCGTATTAATTATTTTCATTCAGCGAGTGAGTATAAAGATCATTTATTAATCATCGGGAGTAAAACGGCAAAACGAGTTTACATATTAAGAACAAACACATATTTAACATTACGTAATACTCATCAAATCATTCCATTACATTAATTTAGTGAGTGAGTATAAAGATCATTTATCAATTATTGAAATTAAAAATCAGCAAAGCAAGTTCACGAGCCATGAACATAAATACTCATTTACTATTATGTACTGTAATACCCTTAAAATCACAATCATTTCATCCAGCACGTAAGATAAAGATTATTTATTAATTATCGGTGTTAACAAATCATGAACATGAATACTTATTTATCATTATGTATACACTTCAAATCATTTAATTCGTATTAATTTAGTCGGTGAGTATAGAGTTCATTTATTGATCATTAGAATTAAAATTCAAAACAAGCTCTATCAAAGAATATGAATACTTATTTGCTGTTATGAAACACCTCCAAATTTTATTCGCATTAATTTAGTTTGTAAGTACAAAGACCACTTATTAATTATGGGAATTAAAGTCAGCAAAACAAGTTCACAAGAATATAACTACTTATTTGACATTAAATAAATCATCTCATTCACATTAATTTAGTTAGTGAGTATAAAGGTCATTTATTAATCATTGAAATTAATAATGCACATAAATACTTATTTATCATTTTCAAATTATTTATTCGCATTAATCACATTTAGCCCGTGAGTAAAGATAATTTATTAACAAAGCAAGCTCATAAATAAAGAAATAAATACTTATTTAACATTATATAATATTCTTCAAATAATTTCATTCTCATCAATTCATTTAGTGAGTGAGTATAAAAGTTATTTATTAACCATTGGATTTAAAATCAACACTTTATTTACCATTACTTCAAATAATTTTATTCTCAATTCATTTAGTGAGTGAGTATATTAATCATTGAATTTAAAATCAACAAAACAAGTTTACAAATTATGAACAAAAATACTTATCTGTCCTTATGTATTACCTTTCAAATCATTCCATTAGTTTGTGAGTATAAAGATTATTTATTAATCATTGGAATTAAAATCTGCAAAAAGTTACAAATCAGAGATATATCCACATACTTATTTACCATTACGTAATACCCCTTAAATCATCTCATTCGCATTAATTTAGTATGTGAGTATATCATTTAGGCCGTTCAAAGTTGATTATTAGTTTAACATCAATATTTTTGGCTCAGGCATGAGGGGGGAGGGGGAATTTAAACAAACACATATTCCAAAAATATTTGATCAAATCTTTTTGGTCAACCTTAAACACATGTTTATGCTGTGCTGTGATTGGGTTGTTTAATTTCCGGGGGATAGTTAATCGAAAGGGAGATGACGTTTATCTAATAATCAACTTTGAACAGCCTTATTAATTACTAGAATTAAAATAGCAAATCAGGTACAAATCAAGTACACAAACACTTACTTTACCTTATGTAATACGCACCCTTTAAATCATTTCATTCACATTAATTTAGCCGGTGAGTATAAAGATCATTTATTGAAATTAAACTAGTAAACGATTTACAAATCATAAACATAAATACTTATTTACCATTATGCAATACTCTTCAAAACATTTCATTCG
>CAJVPY010003354.1:0-14256 GCA_910591965.1 Dentiscutata erythropus | reverse complement strand
CCAATAACTCCTAATGAATTATTTTACAAATAATTCGAGTTATTGGCTGCTTCGCATCCAATAACTATATATTATTAGTTGGTGGAATTAAAACAGAAAATGATGCTCACATCACATTTATAATTATGAATGCTTACACCATTACCTAATACTCTTCAAACCATTTCATTCGCACTAATTTAGTCTGTGAATATAACAGATAATGATTTATTTAATCGGCGGAATTAAAAACGGCAAATATCGTCTGGGCTAATTTTTTTTATTGGACTTTTTTTTTTTGTTCATATAATACAGTAATAACTGATAAACCTGATCAATGATCCCTTAAATTATAATTTTTTTGCTTAGTCAATTGATGTGTACGTCACTAGAAAGTACCCTAAATTTAAAAAATCACATAATAGAACTTGCGTTACTTTTTTTCGCCAATCAATCAACAACAAATCGATTACTGATTACTGTTACGTTTATTTATACCGATATCGATATACGATACACTTTAATAAGCCCAGATGTGTTCATTATCATGTTCATAAATACTTATACATAAATATTTACTTATCATTGCCTCAAATCAGTTTATTCGCCCTAATTTAATGGATGCGTATATAATCGGTTGAATTAAAACCAGAAAATTCATGTAAATACTGCATTCATCCGAAAATATGCACCACTGGCCTGCACTATCCAAATTTTGGCCCGTATTTATGTACTTATTTTCGGAGGAATACGATATATAATTTGTTCACAATATTTAATACTCTTCATTTACTCACCTTAATTTAGTGGATAGGTGAATTTTAAAGGGGTTTTATTAATCAAAAGAACAGAAAAATCTTGCCTAAACATGGATACTTATGTGAATTCTCACTGTTACGAGAGTGAATTGTACGATTTAAAATTTACTGTATTTCTCCGAAAATAAGCTCCCCTTTTTTGCACATAACGTTGGCCAAGATATTTATAATTCAGGCCAAATTTTGCATAAAGTAGGCCAGGGGTGCTTATTTCAGAAGAATAAAAAATAGAGAATTTATATAATAAGATGGCTTGTCAAAGGCATAACTATGGTAATTAGTCATTATTCTATGTTAGGGTTCTTATGTGTTTCTACCTCGTTACGTCCCCTTAAATAGTTTTTTTTTTGTAGTAATGCATGTTTGGGATTTTGGAATTTTTTATAAACAAAACCTGACCAAATAGGATTGTCTAGTTATGTTTAAAAATTCTATATAGCAAACTAAACACATTTCAAATCCAATTCCAAATATTTTAAACTCTGGCCATATCCTAAATTCTATTTCAAAATTCTAAATCCCAAACTCAACTAAGCCCAAGTTCTATTTTAAGTTTCAAACTCTGGTCAAATCTTGTTTTATTTAAATTGGAAATACAATATTTGTACAGTATATATACTGATTAATAATCAATATAAATAGTTATTATAAATCAGGGTTTCTAAAGTAATGTTAATTAAATATATTAATCTACATGTTGTATAAATTGTTCTCTTTAGGGTTTTGCAAATGCTCATGCCGGCACATTGGCACCAGGCCAAGCACTAGTGCTTTATGCCCATGTCTGTGCCTAAGTGTCAGGTGCTATTAAAATATGGGCACAAAGTGCTAGGCATAAGTGCCAAGCAAAATGCTAGGTACAATTAAATAATCAAATAAATAATGAATATCAAATTTCTGTGCCTGTGCCCAGACACAAGCCCAGGTTGCAAATTCCTAGTTCTTTTAATATTTTATATAAATATTAAATAAATTGTTTTAAAAAAATAACTATAGATATCAAAATATAACTTTGTTAATTTTGCTTTAGTTATATTGGTAGATTTTTATAATTTGGGTTTATATAAGTTTGTAAACCAAATTTGTTAATTATTAAAAAAATATATAATATAAATAAATTTTTTATTATATATACTATTTTATAGTGATTTGCAAAGATATAGGGTGAGTCAATAGAAATCAAGCAAATTTTTTATAACTTTAAGCAAGAATAACTTAATGAAATCTTACCCAAATTTAATAAAATTTTTTTTAAATAATTTTTACAAACTTGTAGAATTAATTTAAAAAAAAATTTATTAAATTTAATTAAGTTTTTGTTAAATTACTCTTGTTTAAAGTTTTTTAAAAAACTTATTAAAAAAAATTTGCTTGGTTTCTATTGACTCAACCCCATATTTAAAATATTATTAAACAATTGTATTTATAAAAAAAATAAATATAAATTAGTATTGTAATAATATATAAGAATTTTGCAAAAACTTTTTAAACAAACTTAGAAGTTTTTAAAAAATTTTACTAATATGTTATTTATTTTAAAAACTAAAAGTTTTTTATATTAAGTAATATTTTTAATATAATTAAAATATCTATTTAGTTTAATATTAGGCCATATAAAATTTATGAATTGGTTTTCATAACCCGACCGGGTCATAAAAGCCAAATAGTGAAATTTAAATTTTATTTGTTACAGTTGTTTTCATAATTCCTGGGACACCTGATAAAATTAGCCGAATGACTTTTAGGCCGATCCGGTTGAGTTATTATCAATAAAAATTGATATAATATACGTAATTTAAAATCAGGTGACTAATATACAGTAAAAATATGAATATCTTTTGTTGAATTCGAAAAAAACATTCCAGTGTTAGTAGGTCTTCTATAAGTCGGGTACTTGTGTATTTTCAAAGATATAGCTGTATTGAAAATCTTCCGTCGCTTTCAAGAAAACCACGTTCTCAAAACATGAGCGATTAATGAAAAACCTTTTATGAATTACAATCCGAGATGGAACTTTGGTTGGGCCATATACCGACTTGGATACACACACAAAAAGTAATATTTCGTATATTTATAAACATTTTTTTTTATAATTTTATAGCAATTTTATTCTATAGATTTCAAAGCTCGAAAAAGAAATAAATGAAGTTGATAGAAACAATTTCATTTTACGAATCTCAGTATAAAACAAGTGAGTTAGTTTTTTTTTAGATGAAATTGCTTATGACAGAAGAACGCTATCGCGACGCTATGGCTGGAATTTTTCAGGAATGCTTGCTCAAAAAGACGATTCACCATAGAAGGTTCATTGTGTATTAATAGTCTTTTATCGTGTTGTATTCAAGAAGGTTCTATGAATTCTATTGATTATGAAAATTTATTGATATGTTTAATATCAATTAAATATGGGAGGTAATTTTTGAAATCGGACCAACGATGTAATTTAATTTGTGACATAGATATCATAGTTATTAAGAATTACTGTACGTATATAATATCAACATTAAAAATTGGAACTGATTCAAAAATATATATTTTATATACCGATTATGCTGCCAAAATCAATAATTTAATGGCCGAAAAATCATACGGCTAAGTTTTATCAGGTGTCCCAGGAATTATGAAAACAGCTGTAATGAATAAAATTTTACATGCCGGATCATGAAAGCTAAAATTAAAAATTTATATTTAAATTTTATATGTTAATGCCGAGTCACAAATGATTGTAAGATTTAAATTTTATCAGTTAGATGCATAAGAATCTTTGCCCTTAAATTTATAGGTCGTAGCTAATTTTTAAGTACGTACATATTAGAAAATAGGTTAGCTAGTCAGTAAGCTCATTATCTGCATTTCAGATCAGCAAAATTACTGTGAGGATTACATTAATCGTAGTACTTGTGCATGATGGCAAGCAAGTAACTTATTATGCAGATTTCAATTCTACTTTAGTTAAATCTATGAGATTTGAAAATAGTTTGTATGTACTGGTACCGGTAAGTATCTTGACTTGTGAACTTGTTTTAACCGATTTTAATTCCACTGATTAATAAAGGATCTTTATATTTACCAGCGATTAAAATGATTCGTACATATAGTAAGTATTTGGATTAATTTAACCGGAAAGCATAAAATAATTTGTTAATCAAAAGTATTCGAAAACAAAGTATGCACTTTTTATTAGCTTTATTGGTTTATTGTCTGTGTTGATTTGGGGTCGTTAAACAATTTTTTATTCAAGTCGATTCAGTCAATATTATTTATTAATTGATTGAAAACAATCTATGTATCTATTATTAATTTCTGATTTATGATTTTTATAAATTGAGTTCTGAAAATTTATATACAAAAAATTGATTACAAATTTTAGCTTATCTGAACTCAAAGTTGTATGGTGCCCTACACTTGTACTGTAAACTATAATAATGCTCATAATCTAAATCCAACAAAATCACAAAAAATTAGCTATATATTCGTTACAATAATTTTAATGCTATCATATAAAAGACCAGACTGGCCCGGTCCTAAGACAAACCGCAAGGCCGGAGGTTTTAGTCAGACTGATTAACAGCCCTAATTATGTACATGATCTAAATTTAATATGTCAGATCAAATATCGTAAAAATCGCAGAATCAAAATATATTTTATTCTATAATTATCTACAGCAATGATTTAATAATAACTAAAATTAGGACCGACGGTCTTTTCAAACCGTTCCAAAAATGACAGGACCGGCCCAGTCCTAGGACAGCCTGGCGGTCCATCAGTTTGAGTCGGACCAATCTAAAAATTTTTTGCTGCTTATTCTATCTTGGTAAATTATCTGCTATTTCTCATTAAGTCGCTTATTTTGTCATTCTTTAGGCTAGAGGTTGTACCCATGCTAAATTTAAGCTCCGGTTTACTCACCCGTTTATAATTTGTTAACCGGGTTACAAACCGGATTATTTACAGCTGTTCTCATAAATTTTGGGACAAACTAAAAAATTATCGTTTCCCAAAATCTCTTCGGTTTCGTCCTAAAGGTCATCTAACTCTTCGGAATCACGTCGTTGATTTCGGAACTTCAGTTCGGAGATAGCGATGTATTTTTCGGAGAGTTAGATGATTCATAGGACGAAACCGAAGAGATTTCGGGAAACGAGCAATTTTTAGCTTGTCCCAGAATTTATGAGAACAGCTGTAATAAATTTCGGAACAGCTAAAAAAATTGCCGATGACCGAATCGATAAGTTTCTGAGTTCGGCCAAATCTGTTGCTTATTGATTACGACTCGGTAATTCTGTCATTGACAGTTTTTCAGTTGTTCCAGAATTTATGAAAACAGCTGTAAAATGACTCAAGTAACCCGGGCGACCTAGTAAGAAATTCGTACGATTGGCTTAGTCAAATCCTCATTTAACAAGGTTGCCGAAAATATAGAATTAAAACTCCTTCATACACATGCTAAATTAACCAAATAATAAGTTTAAATAGTAAATATTAATAAGCACGAATATGCTTATTTAAATACTGTACTTAGATAAACCAATGCTCTTTATAATGTAATTACCGTATCCCTCCGAAAATATGCACCCCTGGCCTGCATTATAAAAAATTTGGCCTGAATTATAACTATATTAAGTGCAAAAAAGGGGTGCTTATTTTCGGAGGAATTCGGTAAATTAATGAACTTAAATAGCTAATTAATATTAATTAATGTTCCAACTAAATTAGCGTGAATAAATAAAGTGGCAAATATTGATGAACTTGTATATCTCAGTGTTCTTTATACTCACAATCATAAATGGTAAACATAATAACCTTGAAAATATAGCTTATACCGTATAAGCGCGTAATAATGCGCAGGGGCGCGTTATTTCGGGACGCGCATGCGCGATAATTCGAAACATTATGCTAATTTTGGAAAAAATTTCAACTACTAAAAACTTTCTTGAGTCATCATAATAGAACTAGAAAGAGATACTTAGTTTTTTTGAGATAAAGCGAATAAAGTTCTAGATATATTGTTAATCATATTTAATCATATGATAGTAAAAAATGCTCAGATTTAGAAGTTGAACCTAAGCTTATTATATTCAAATTTATTCGAAGATTCAAAATGGATAATCTGGTACATATGGAGGGAGGGGCGCGTTATTTTGAGACGTGCCAAATAATATTACAATTATAATTTTAGCCCCTCTATATAAAATGCACATTTTGTTTTTTCCTTACTATGGTCCCGAGGGCTGCACTTAGAGGGGTGCTTGGGCGTTATTTTGAGTCAAATATGCCATTTTTAAAAAAAATTGAAATTTCGAAATAACGTCCATGTGCGTTATTACGCGCTTATACGGTAAATACTTAAATTAATAATGTTTATACTCACTACTAAATTATCGCGATAAAACAGGAGCTGCCGCAACAAAATTGGACTGGCAGATCCTCGATTTTGATTGGCTAACGGCCGAGGATCTTCAAAATTTTGGCCCGCATTACAAAATTGTTTACTAATTTCCGGCCGGAATTAATTTTTTCATTGCAAAATAGAAATTCTTAAAAAAATAAACCCGCATTATGGTAAAATTGTTTCATTAGTAAAATTATGAGTAATTCCGGCCTAATTTTTTGATCGTCGCTCTTAGCCATCAAAATCGAGAATCTGCCGGTCCACGGTTAATGGTTGAAGCTACACTGCACGTTACTACACTATATAATATAAACGACGTGTAATATCTATATAAATTAACCGGATTAACCAGTTATGTATAATTTATTCCAGGATAGCATCAAAATATCAGTTTCCAGATTGTCGGATAAACGGGTACCCTACTTTAGGCTATACTTACAGACTAATTTAATATAAATATAATGAAATGGCTTTTCTTAAATACACCCACTATTATGATCACTAAATTAAAGATAATAAGTACTACTTATTTTTCGCAACAGCGGGAATAAAAGGTAAATTCCCGTTTGTATGAGGGCCCGGAGAGCCCTCATATAGCCATAGATCCACCAATTTATTTACCAGTGGGTGCTATTCATAATGTTTTATCTACAAATTTCACAAATTGCGCATCTTAATACAATATTGATAAATGAAATCTGTATGGCATATATGATCTTATTGGTATAGTATAGTTTTTAAAATCGGCATTTTACATCCTCTTGCAACTATCTAGATCTTCTGTAATTTCTAAAATACAGCCAGACCTCGTTATAATCACTCTTGATATAGTCACAACCTTGATATATTCGCATTAAGATTTAAGTTAAACTAATATAAATCATCATATAAATTTGACCTTTATATAGTCACAACTTTTTATAATCATCAGAATCTTGTTTCCCAAGCTAGTGATTATATGGGGTGCCAGTAGAAACCAAGCAAATTGTTTTTAATGAGTTTTTTAAAACTTTAAATCAAAATGTCTCAACAACTATTAAACTAAACTTGATAAATGTTTTGTAATTTAATTCTATAACTATATATAATTAAAATAAAGAAATTTTTATCAAGTTTGATGTAATAGTTGTTGAAATATTTTATTTTAAAGGTTTAAAAAAATTTACTTAGAAACAATTTGCTTGGTTTCTACTAGCACCCTATATCAAGGTCAGTGTTTGAAATTTGTGTTCTCAGAGTTCTTATAAGAGCACAATTATAAATTTGTGCACAGTATAAATTTTTTACTGTTCACTATTAAAAATTTTTTGAGAACAGTAAAATAATAATCGTGTTCTCATAAGTATATAATAGAAAACTATATAATATTAATACACAAAGTTAAATGCTAAATATATTACATTCAAAAATCATAAAAAAATTCCAATATAAAGACAGTTATATTATCTAAGGTAAATTTTAAAATACATATATGCACTTCAAAATCAAATTGGTATCGTTTTTTTTATGATCATTAAGTGAGAACAGAAATATTAGTGTGAGAACACCTATAGCTATTATACTGTTCTCATGAGAACAGTGTTTAGATCTGAAATTTCAAACACTGATTCCCAATGCCATTTCGATAACATAATCCAACTTTATACTGCCCACTGTAATAACCATTTTCAGCAGATTTCAAATACCATTCGAATGCTTTTTTTTTGTCCTTGGCTGTGCCTATACGTTTCTCATAACAGTATCCAAGATTATTTTGTGCTACAAAATTACCACCTTCGACAGATTTCAAATACCATTCAAGTGCCTTTTTTTCGTCCTTTGCTATGCCAATGCCTTCGTAATAACAGAATCCAAGTTTGCATTGTCCATTTAAATTTCCATTTTCAGCAGATTTCAAATACCACTCAAATGCCTTTTTTTCATCCTTCTCTGTGTCTTTATTACTTTCATAGTAGACTCCAAGATTGTATTGTCCATAAGAACCGCCACCTTCAGCAGATTTCAAATACCATTCAAATGCTTTTTTATCATCCTTGACTGTGCCGATGCTTTTGCTATAGCAGGTTCCAACATTGCATTATCCATCCGAATTACCACCTTTAGCAGATTTCAAATACCACTCAAAGGCCTTTTTTTCATCTTTGCTTGTGCCTCTGTTATATTGATAGCAAAGTCCAAGATTATTTTGCCCTTGAGAATTACCACCTTCAGCAGATTTCAAATACCACTCAAATGCCTTTTTTATAGCAGAATCCAACTTGCATTGTCCATCCGAATTACCACCTTTAGCAGATTTCAAATACCACTCAAAGGCTTTTCTTTCATCCTTATTTATTCCTATGCCTTCTTCGTAGCAGCAACCAACATTAAATTGTCCTTTCGAATGGCCACCTTCGGCAGATTTCAAATGCTTTTCTTTTATCCTTATTTATTCCTATGCCTTCTTCGTAGCAGCAACCAACATTAAATTGTCCTTTCGAATGGCCACCTTCGGCAGATTTCAAATGCTTTTCTTTCATCCTTATTTATTCCTATGCCATCTTCGTAGCAGCAACCAACATTAAATTGTCCTTTCGAATGACCACCTTCGGCAGATTTCAAATACCATTCAAATGCTTTTTTTTCACCCTTATCTGTGCCTATGCCTTTGTCATAGCAGACTCCAAAATTAAATTGCGCATCAGAATCACCACTTTCAACAGATTTTAAATACTGCTCAAATTTCTCTTTTTCATTTTTCATAGTTTTGTTTATATATATTATTTGCACTAATCATAACTGTTTTATGACTAGAAGCAAATAGTTTAAAACGAATTTATGAAACGCACAAACGGTATTTAATATTACAGCTGCTATGTTTTAAAAGTCGGCTCATGATTATATGAGATGTTCAAAATAAAATTCTCAGAGTTCCAAACATTTATTTAGTATTAAAAATATATGTGGCATTTACAATCTCCGGTGTGTTTTAATACTGTCTTTTAGATTAACAAATATGTAACTAATGTCACCGTTACATAGTTCTAGTTTAACGTTGCTCAATTCCTCGAAAGTTATTTCCATTTACCGATATCATATAGGTTAGGAATACTGCTGACTCGAATACCCAGCGTAACAAATAATGAGATCAAATTTTAAAATGTTATTTATATGTGCATGCGATGTTTAATATACGTGATTTTTAATTTTCATTATTTGAAATATTGCATCACTCGAGTCAGCTAGCAGTTTACGATATTTTTAGCAATTATCACCTTGTGATGTTGAGTAGGGGAAATAACGTTTGGGGAATTGTACTGTAACCTTGACTTTGTTAGTGACTATGTGGTGGGAATTAAGATGAGCAGCTCAAAACTAATGCGTTAATTTTTCTTATTAGATAATAATTAGGTTGATATAGTATTGCAATTATTGCATTTGTATAAGGTTATTTTACTACACGTCATATTTTATTAGATTATTTTAGCATGAACGTAACATCACATTATTGCCGATGAATGTTAATGAGTTTGATTGCATTTAAATTCGCTTATTCAAATGTATTATATCCAAATTTGATATTTTTTTTTTTATATATACAAAGCACAGAATTTAAATTAATGCTATGTTCTCTCAAATTTTCCATAAAAAGTTTTTGTCTTGTTTATAGTTTTTAATATCATTAACTAATTTTACTAATTTTGAATAGACATTTGATTTGGTTTTATCTCTATGCTATTTTTTTTTTAAAAAACTTATATTCAAAGTAGTACGTAGCTTACTATATTTAACAAAAAAAATTAATCTTGTCAGCTGCTTTGCATTAATGATAGAAAATCTTGTAACTGATTATTGTGGTGATAAAAACCCACATTAAAAGAATTCTATCCTCAGATTATTGGGTTGATGCTATATTTGAAATGCATTTTCCCATAAAAATGGAAACTCATTTCTATCTTTAATGTCAATAGCTATTATAATGAAATTCGGCCAGTATTGCGAGTTAAATTTAACTTTCATTATGACAAAATTTTATGTAAAAACTTTTAAATTTTAAAATTATTTAGCCATACACTATATAGAATTTATTACAATTATTACAATTATACAATAACATAAGATTAATAAAATTACTGTATATCAATTTTTTTTCAGCCATAAAAATGCCGAAGAATTATTTTAGAAAATAATAATTTCAATCCTATATTTGGAATAAATTTGCGCGGTTTTTTATTAACAATAAAATAAGGTACTTATTAATTATAAAATAAGGTTACTTATATTGCAAGTGATAAATTTGCTGCCAAAGGTTAAATTATTAGCAATATTTTCATTAAATAGAATATTTTCGAATACCATTTCTTCATCAGATTTTAAAAATTCAGTTAAAAATTCAGAATTATTTTTCCAATTTAAAATACTTTCATAGATTTCTGAAGCTGAAGGTCGATTATTGTCGTGGTGACGACCAACACCCCTTGTGTTGATATTGCTAGGGTTAGGTACGATCACGGGTTACCCGATCGTGACTGGGTAACTTCAATGGCGTGATCGGTGATGCATGAATTTAATATAGTCTATTTGTAAGTATTAGTATTGCATAATGCGTGTGACCGGGTAATCAAGTACCCGGATTGATAATCTAATAAAAGCGTTATAATTATTTATCAAAACAAAGACAAGCTTGCGAACAACAGATGATTAAAAAGCATCTGTTAGGAAAAAATTAATAAATACTCAATTAAAAGTCATTTTATAAATGATGTAAAAGAAATATACTCTTTATTTTGAATAATCAATTACCTTTTTTTATTGTATAAACAATTATGACACAGGACAGTTTCAAAATTAACAAAAATTTGATATTGATAATATATAATAACCAGTTTTGAAATTATTGAAAACTTGTCATATTAAGAAGAGTTTTTTTTACTAAAAATTATTTGCATAATACATTCTTTTAATTATATTTATGAATGTAATTCTAAGTGATTATTAACTATTTTTTTAAAATAACTTGCTGAACGGCATCAATCACTTGTTCAAATATTTTAGAATGTGCAACTATGACTCCTTTGTTGGATTTTAAAGTTCTTCCTAAAGAGAAATCCAAAGGTTTGTTATAAATATCTGCAACTGTTCCTCCTGCTTCCTTAATAAGAACACATCCAGCTGCATGATCCTAATTAAAAAAATAATTATTATTAATATTAATACAATAAAAAAAAATGCATACAATTCCTAATGATATGTACCCAGATATTCTCCTCATAATCAGGACGAGTAGGCAATCTTAGATAAATATTTGCATCACCTCTCGCAAGTGCACAGTATTTACACATACTATCCATTCGGAGAGGTGGCTTTGTGATTTCAAGTAATGATGCAATTTTTGCCGCATCATCATGTGAAGAATGTGAGGCTTCAACTGATTCACAAAATGAAGCTACTGATGGTGATGAAATATCTGCCATATGGATTTTTATCTCTTCAGTTGAAGAAAACTTGCGCTATTGTTTAATTAATTTAGAACATAATCAAAAATAATAAAATTATAAAATATAAATTGTAAAGCGGAATACAATTTTTTGCTTCTTACCTGAAAAGCACCTTGTCCCTTAACGGCAACAAACAAACATCCTCTTTCACCCTCAGGTGCTTTAATATCTACTGGTAAATTTGGACATCCTAAAACACCAAGCTGAATATCACCATCAATTATTAATGCTAACCCAACACAAAATTGTTCTCCACGAAGAAATCCCATGGTTCCATCAATCGGATCAAGAGTCCACATTCCTAATGTAACAAGTTATTTTAATATATCAAAGCACAACAAATATACCTCAAAAATGTTACTAACGTCCACGTGAGCCACCAGAAAAATTTCCTCTATCGATCGCATCTAATAACTGTTATTCAAACCAATTAAATTAGAAATACAAACTATTAAATTAATCTACAGAGGGATACTATGAGTTATCGAATGATTTATTTGTGCTGCATAAGTAAATCGTTCAGTAACCGATATAACAAATAATAAAATACTATTATATCAAACCTCATTATCACCCAAAGGAGTATCTACTACAGTGTTAACCAATGATAAGACTTTATTTCTCAGTTCCTTTCCGTTATCGCCATGTAAACTTCCCGAGTCTTCTTCTCCAACAATAGGATCATTTGGAAAAGATTCATATAATATTGTGTTTACCACTGCTTGTGCACTAAAGTCAGCAACTTTTTAAAAATTTGAATTAAAAAAAAAATTAATACGAAAAAATAAGACATATTTTTAATATAAGCAAGAATGTAAATACCTGTCACAGGAGATCTATCCTTCTTAATAACAGTATCGCTCGTTACAAGGTTTTGAAAAACTTTTTGACAAACTTTGCTAGCCCTTAAGACTGCATTAATTGCAACAGCTCGTTCAATTGCTAAAACTATTTGATAAGAAAATAATTTATTATAATCTTAAATAAAAATGGATTTTTTTTTTTTTTTAAAAAAAAAAAAAGTATACCTGACATGTGTAATGTGTAATTCGAAAGAAGCTTAAAGAAAAATTGTTTGTGGGGTAACTGGATCTAATATAGTGTAGATGTCCTTCGAAAATATCCATTTGAGGTTAGTACATGAGCGCCAGAGCGTAGCGGAGGACACTCTGTTTTTACGTCTGTAGTTGATCATAAGCGTCACGTGATTCTGTCTGTCGGCTTCCGCCTCTCTGATTGGTTGTCAATCTTGAGCCTATTAATAAGTAGTTTTTAGAGAGTTAAATATAGTTAAATAGAAATCTTTTTTCATTTAATTTTATTTTTATAAACTTATTTATAATTTTTACTAAAAATTTTAATTAGCTCCGGACACACAATGCTCTGCATTTCCTAGTCTGTAGATTTGATTTTTAACACCCGACCTAATTAAAGATCACCCAAAATACTTGCTACGTATATTCTTTTTTTGATCTACTCAAATAAATTACCTCACTATTTTAAAATATTATTAATACAGTTATAATTTCGATTCCTATTTTCTTCCTATTCAAGAATAGCCTGTACTTCTGCAGATACTGGTAAAAGATAATCATAAATAATATAAACGGTTTACTCATGAAGTTCCTGGTCAAATATCGTCAAAACACTTACCACGTATACTAAAGTCAGGTATATAGTAATTTATAAGCGTCATGTGATTATTAATTTACAAATTTGTTAGTAATCAATTTACTCTTAGTATTAGTAGCGGTAACGGTACGTATTTGCGATTTATAAATACAAATATATTACTAGGTAGACGAATTTATACTCTTTATAAAATGTAATAAATGGCGTATTTAAAATTGGATTAAGAATGGAAACGTTTTATTAACTCCCGCATGTCGTAAATCGTTTCTAAAAAAGTTTAAGATTAGACGTTAAACTTCTTATTTATTGAATGCGACCTTACACATAATCCGCCACATATACATAAAAATAATTTTAAAGTTCCAATTTACCCATCACAACGTGCCAAAATTTAGAAGCTGCACACAGCCACAGTTTATCAACACAAAAATCAAATTCTATATCGTATAAAATAGAAGTAAGCATATTTACAATAGTATTTATATTCTTTAATATAAATTAATACTGTTCGAACACAGTAATGTATATATTTTCCGGGCTTGGTTTTGGGCTCATGAAAGCCCGGCCCAACCCGGCCCATTCCGCTCCCTAGGTATTATAGATTTAAAAAGGAACAACAGTTAGTGTTATAAAATCATAGTAATTTTTATGGGATTTACGTAATTTTAAGTGGCATCACTATTGTTTGGGAGAGTAATTCGAACATACCGTATTGTCGCGAAATAACGCGCAGGGTGAAATTACAAATTTCGGCTAAATTAAGCTTAATTCGAGCAAGACCTCTAAATTACGCCCATGCCCGTTATTTCGCGACAATACTCATAGACAGAAATTCGTTTGATTGGCTGATGTAAATCAATTGCCCGGGTAACTTATTTATTAGAGGCCTGCAAATTTCTAATTTTAAGGCCCGGGCCCGGCCCGCAATTAGGGTTACAAATTTTTTGCCGGCCCGGG
>CAJVPY010003353.1:0-14256 GCA_910591965.1 Dentiscutata erythropus | reverse complement strand
ACGTATAAAAAAAAATCTTTAATTAATTGTGTAACGATCTACAAACTCGGGGCACTCGGGACGTTCACCCCTGTTGATTATATCGGGTCAGCCGGGTTATCGGGTCAACCGAATAACCGGGTTAACCGGTTAAGCTTTTGCTTAACCGGGTCACCCGATTTTTTCGGTTCGGTTCGGTTACCCGATTATTGTCTAACCGGGTCATATCATTACTCTGGCATTAAACTATCATCACATGTTTTTATTCGTTGGAATTTGATTCGTTAACTTTAACCTATTTTTTGACAGTTTATAAAGAGAATAAAGTACGCATATGATTATTGACTAATAGAAAATATTATTGAAATTTTATTCATTTTATACAATTAAAACTTAAATAGAGCTTTCACAAACAATCGAGTGCAACATTTTGAAATAGTCCTTGTGAAGTGTTTTTATTAAACGAAATTAGAATAATATGTTGTAATATTAAGGTGAATCTTTTAGGATTTTAAGATTTCTTTTATAATCAAAATAAAATGATATTTTTAATTTCACTGGCAAAAAACCTGATCATAGTAAAGTTATCAATTCTAGCTTTGAGTGCTTCTCATGATCGCTATATCAACATCACGGGATTATTATTACTAATACGTACGTACGTACCAAAAATGTCAAAGCTTTCGCTCACATAATACATCAATCAACGTTTAAAATATCGATATGCAAACAATTATGCATACTTATCACAGAATGTGCAAATTACAAATGTTTCAGGCATCAACAAAGCTTGTTTAGCTAGTTTATAAATGAAAAAAAAAGTATACTTATATAGCCATCTTACTCCACAATTTATATTTATAGTGTTTCAAGACTTAAACTCGATGAACTTGAAAAACGAATTCTAAACGTTATGCAATGATCTTTCTTATATAATAATTAATTAGCTGTTTTGTAAAGTCGTTCGTCTGGTTGCGAATGCTTGAATTTAAACCAACATTCTTGAATAAAAATAGTATTGTAACTGCTGAACTTTGAAATGTTCTTTATACCGGGCGTTATCATTAATATGCGTTAGCAGAAAAGGTAAATGTGATGGATGGATGACTTGTCAAAACAAGGTTGATCTACACCATTGTACGCTGATTGCAGGTTATAATACACTGCATTTTGCGCATTTTGCCAATAATAAAATTTGATTTACCATATAAAAAGCTACAATCGATCCATTTGTATTTTTTAACAATAGAGGTTCTTTTTCTTAAAAAGAAATCAAAAAATCAAAAAAAGGCTTGGTAAGTTAGAATGAAAAATCGATTAAACAAAGAAAATCTTATATTTAATTGTAACGATACAAATAATTATAAATGGTACAATTTTCCATAGAATCGTGTTTTACAATTTTACGAAGAGGTTTCTCCAAATCGTAAATCAAGCCAAGGGTTTGTTTGTTTAGGGATGTTATTGTTATCATTTATAACATTCCTATTTTGGTTATCGTCGTAATTATTTTTTTTTTAAATTTCGTGTGTATAATATTTGAAAAGGGAATTAAATTCCCGCCAGTTTTTATTCATATACAAAAGGAATTTTATGTAATAATGGGTAACCAACATTCTGAACATAGAAATGATGATTTTTCATACGAAAAATCAGGTTTACCATATAAGTCAGATGTAGCTTTGAAATGGGGAACTTGTCCAGAATGTAGAGGTCCAAATACCGGATGGAATTGGTGCCAAGAATGTAATTCTAAACATTTTATGCGATTTTTTCAATCTTGGACAAGTAATAATGAAATAATAGATGAGTTTATAAGAGATACTCAAATTTTAGCAAAATCTCATTCACACGTATTTGAGTGGATACCCTATAAAAGATTTTATAAGATAGAATATATTACACGTGGAGGATTTGGTAAAGTTTATTCAGCAAGCTGGAGAGATGGTAGAATTATGAGTTGGGATATAGATAAACGAACATGGGTGCAGCAATATAAGCCTAAACAACAAAAGGTGGCTTTGAAAACTATTTATAATGGAATGAAAATAACACGAGAATTTTTAACTGAGGTAAATAAATAATAATATGTTCTTTAATCAATAGTTGTCATCTTCACTATTAAAAGTTCATTTTACCTTTATCGTTTTCTAGATTAAATCACATTCTGAATATGACGATCCAAGTTATATTGCTAATTGGTTTGGAATCTCACAAGATCCATTAAGCAAAGAATATATAATGGTCATGAAATATTATGAACATGGAAGCATTCGTGACTATTTACGAAATAATCCAATAAATTGGTTACAGAAGGTGAAATTTATACGGCAAATAGCATTTGCTCTTTCCACAATTCATGGAAATAGCTATCATCATCGGAACCTTCATACCGGAAATATATTAGTTGATAATTTTCCATTTGCCAAGATCAGTGATCTTGGGCAAGGCCATCTAATCGATAATCGTGATGATTTGTATTCTGAAAAAAAAAAAAAAATTATAGTTGGTGAAGGCCATCTAATCGATAATCGTGATGATTTGTATTCCGAAAAAAAAAAAAAAATTATAGTTGGTGAAGGCCATCTAATCGATAATCGTGATGATTTGTATTCTGAAAAAAAGGAAAAAATTATAGTTGGTGAAGGCCATCTAATCGATAATCGTGATGATTTGTATTCTGAAAAAAAGGAAAAAAAAAAAAAAATTATAGTTGGTGTATTGCCTTACATTGCTCCTGAAATACTAAGAGGACGTGATTACACAAAAGCAGCTGATATTTACTCTTTTGGTGTGGTAATTTGTGAAATACTTTCTGAACAACCTCCATTCAACGATGTTGCTCATGACTTTCAGCTTGCAATGAGCATTTGTAAAGGTGATCGACCACAAATTAAACAAGATGTTCCACCATCTATTGCTAAATTGATTCAACTATGTTGGCATGGTGAATCCAATAAACGCCCGACGGCGGAACGATTGGTTGGAATCCTTGAAAATGCTTTAGAGAATGATTGGAAAATACCACCGGAACTTAAAGATAATGACCAAAAGATTGCTGAAGAAATCAGAGAGTTCTTGAAATCTCATGGGAAGGAAACTTTGTCTGATTTTAAACTCTTTGTAAAAGATCAAAATAGTAATAATCATCCAGAAGCTATTTATAGAAGTCGAGATTTGGACTTTCTTGAAAACCTATCAAAATTAATGGATGATTATGATTTATCTAATTATCTGGCAAATATGAACATCTCTTCTTTAGATAAGCTCCCAGGTAAGATTTATATATCATTGCTTTACATCAAATATACCAAATAGTTAATATTTATTCTTACATATTTTTGGCACTTCGTTAGAAATTACTACTGCTGAATATGTGAGATATTTCGCTAATATTAATGGTATGACCCTTGTTATCATTATACAAGTACTTTATGTTTTTGTTATGGATAATCGTTAATCATTCTTTTTTTAAAACATTCAGACAATAATAAGTCTAATGAAATGGAATGATGAAATATCAAGGTTTTATGTAATACCATTAGCATTACATAACACGTGTACAGATTGATTAAACGGGATGGGTTTTTGACATCATGGTTGGATTTTTTATAGCATCGTTCATGTGTTTTTTTTGTGTATTTTGCTTATTTAATGGCATCATTTTTTTAGAAGAAAAGGTCTATAATAAAATTATATGTGACATGATTGTTTCACTCTGGATTATTAACTCATTAATTTGTTATAATTTCTAACTTTGTTGGCAAATTCATTTAACACGACATTATTGATATGATATGGCTACACAATGACAATTTATATATCTATATGGAGTATACGATTTTAATTATTAGGATGCTCCAAGTATACTAAGCATTTAGAGAGGAGTATATGTTAAAGTGATTTTGCCTCTGACGGGTGTAGGATCAGTTTTTAGTTCATGTGATTATCTTACCATCATTTAGATAATAACGATAGATCTCGAACTTTTACGTTAACTACTTTTGTGCAAACCACTCTAGCGCCACTAATTTAAAAAATTTCGCTAATCACATGTCGGTCAATTAAAATTTTTGATATGTCAATAGGAAATTACCTGTTTAGACAATAGTACATGAATATTAGATTTGAGCTAAGGTAGAACATTTTCTATTTCGTCATTAAAGTAAAAACCATTCGACGTGACATACATCTCTGAACTCTATTTGTAAAAGGAAAGAAAGGCTATTTTATTTAAAGCTATAAATTAATCTTGTTAAATTACTGTATTTATACAGATTAAATTTTTCTATTTGGTTTATTATATTGTTTCAATTTAATAAAAATTTTGTTTTTTTTACAATTTTGCTACTTTTACTATATATTAATATACTACTGTACTATCTTTTAAATTGTGTTGTAGCCAAATTTGCTTATAAAATTTTTAAAAATTCAAAAGTTTAAAAAAACTTTTTCCGGTTCACCCCTGAAAATCAATTATAATAGTAAAAGTAAACAATCTTTTGTCACAAGCTCTAAGTATTATATTTGCAAAATACGATAGTTCCTTGGGGCAAGTAGTTCCACCTGGTACACAATAACTAATCATGATAGACAAGATACAGAGACACCACAGTAGCCAAAAAAACTAAATTCCCCTAGTCAAGCCTCTTTGGAGCTTCCTGACAACATGTTGCAACAAAAAACATACCTCCAATCTTTTTCTGAGAAAATTTTTAGCATAGCAACAACAAATGACACCAGTACAGACCCGGAAGCACCCACTGAATTTTTTACACAACCAACACTACAAGCTACTTTGTCTACTCCTAACAAAAACTCTAACAATCCAAAAAATTGTTAATATCACCACTGACACACCCTATACAACAAACCAAAAAGTGGGCAAGCAAGCTCACCCCTGTCTGCAGATCACATGGAGTCATATGACACCAACATGATATTACCGATCTACCTAACAACACAGGAATTTGATCTAATATCTAAACTATCCAGATTGATTCTCAAGTCCATTTAATTCTTGGATATCCTTATTTATAGTTTTTAAAACAGATGATCTGATTTTGTACCCAGATGAAGTGTTATAGAATGAGATTCATATTTTATCTCTATTAGATCCAGAAGATTGTAACAATCAAAACAAGCTACAATACATAACAAACAAACTATCGATTAGCTAGATAATACCTTTTGTACTTTTTATACCTTTTGTACTTTTTATATCTTTTGTACCTTTTATACCTTTTATATCTTTTATACTTTTTATACCTTTTGTACTTTTTGTATCTTTTATACTTTTTATATGTTTAGTACTTTTTATACCTTTTATATATATTGTAAAAGCTATATAAACTCTAGCTTTTACCTTCTTGTATTAGAGAATTTGTTCTCTGCAATGTTCTAAAATATTAGGATTTTATAGGAATAGATATCTATAGATAGCTTTGTATCTAGATATTGTATCATAAATAAATAAACATATCTTTGTTCTAAAGTAAACCATGTCTCTATGCTTCTAATGAATATACCAAACTGTCCTAGTGAGAAAACATTCCACTTTCATACCACTTTATATCTCGCCCTGTTATATTAGAAATCTCTGTCGCTGTGTGATATGTTGCAGGTAGTAAATTAAGAAGGCTACCCTACTTGTAACAATACTTTAATAATAAATTATTTTGATAGAACTCTTTCTTATGATTACTTTTACCAATTTCTAAAAAACTTTTTACTAGAAAAAAATACAAACAGCCATATTAGTCTATAAGACATGAGAAAAGAGACCTTAGGATGGCAATTATTATTTAAAGATAGTTCTTATATGCTATTTGCTAATTTTTTCAAAGTTTATCACTTACTGTTTTTATAAGCATAGCACTTGTTATTTAGAAATAGTTTTTATAGACTATCTGCCAACAAGTTTAGAGTTTATCAAAACCCTGAGCATCTCTGATATAGGTTATATTTTTTTTTAGCAAATTGCAGAAAATTTAAATAGAGATTCAAATTTGAGTTTTAGCAAATTGATATTAATTTTAAAATAGGCCATAATTGACTATTTCATTGAATTATATTAATTTTATACATATTATATTTTATTTTTAGCAAATTATTTGCATTTTGGAAGAATTATACTCAAGAATAAGCTATCTTTTTTTTAAACCATTATGATTTTTCAAAATTTAAAAAAAAGAGCTTAATTTTAAATTTTTTGATTAAAAATCCAAGATTATATATCTTTTCTTAAATTTTAAAGAAATATAAAATTAAATACAGTCAGACCTCTCTAAATGCATGTTGTCAGGACTAGCTTTAGCACATGCATTTAGAGAGATATTGTATTTAGGAAGGTAAAAATTTATAGATATAATATTAGTTGGACCCAAAAAAAGGCGTGCATTTAGAGAGGTATTGTATTTAAGGGAGTAGCATTTAGAAGGGTCTAACTATATACTATTATAGTGTATTTTTATGTACTAAATAAGGTTACTTAGAATATAAAGTTAAAATTAATTAGTAAACTTTCAAGAATATTAGTATTTTTTAGTATTTTTATTAATAAAATTATATAAAATATTAAAATTCTCAAAATTTTACTAATTAATTCTAACTTTATATTTCAGGTAAACTTGTTTAGCACATAAAAATACACTATAATAATATATTTAATTTTATATTTTTTGAAAATTCAAGAAAAGATATATGAATAAATATATACGTTGCACTTCGTGATATCACTAATTATTAATAATTATAACTCTTCATGATGCACTACGTTTTGCTTTTAAATATATACAATCACATGATTATAAAACATAAATAAGTGACTTTGTTAATACAATGTGAATGAAGCCACTTTCAAATGCAATAGCACTTTTCTTGATTATAATTACGTAATTGCTGCTAATAAATTAATAAATTAATGATAAAAATTATGCCATTATACGATAAAATATTAGATCGCATACCTGAAAGTTTATATAATGTGATACACATTTTTCATCATATACCAAACACTCAACGATTATATTTAGTGCTGATTTTTTTCATCACTCTTACTTTACTAAACTTGAGCCTCATATTTTTTGCTTTCACCTCACCAAGTTTAGAGCTTATAAATTTGATTTTTTCATTATTCTCAATTAACCAAATTTAGGGCCTAATTAAGTTTTGATTTTTTTATTGCTTTCACCTTACCAAATTTAGAGCTTATAAGTTCAATTTTCATTGCTATCGCCTTACCAAATTTAGACTCTATAAGTCTGGTTTTTTCTTATCGTTTTCACCTTATCAAACTTAGAGCTGTATAAGTTTGATTTTTTTATTGCTTTACTTTACCAGATTTTTTTCATTATTTTTTACTTCTTTTTATCACTTTTATCTCAATAATAAATATAGAATCTTATGAGACTATTGGAACAAGTTTTTCGAACTATAATCCTAAAAAGATAATGGAAATAGAAAGATATATTTTCTTTGATAATATTGCTGAAAATTCTATGCAAGCATTGCTTAATGATACCAAAGAGAAAACTGATAATAAGACATTAACTTACCAAGATTTGGAAAACCCTAATAATGATGATATGCTAGTTAATACAGTGCAAGACAGCAAGAGACATCCAATATCTATTAATAAAACTTTAAAGTGGTATAACTTTTTTAAAACAAGCTAAATCAAAAAACCCTCTGACAAAATAATAGATTTTTAAATAAATTACATTTTTGTCAGAAGAATTTTTTTTATTCTTTGTTTTAAGAAAGTTATAAGAGATTAAAGTTTATATGAGTTCATAAAATTGGCATTTATTATAAAAAAAAGAAAATATATATAGGTTTTTAACCAATTAAAATCAATTGCTCAATAATTAGCCAATCAGAATTGATTATATAAGCACCAAAATTGGCATCTACATGTATAGATTGGATGTCTCTTGCTGTTCCGCACTGTACAAACAATAAGGTGATAGTAATTTCAGAAGAAACACCTGCAAGTACTGCATTCAATTCTTGAACAGAAGTTGAAACTTTTATTGAAGACTATAAGAAGCGAAATAGATTTACATTAATTAAATATCAAGTAAGGAAAAATAAAGCTGAAAATTTATAAACAAACTTTTATTTGTGAATTTGGTAGAAAGTACAAGTCTAATAAAAATCAAAATAGCATACAAAGAAATACAAAAACAAAAAAAGTTGACTATTTATAGCATATAAACCTTTCTTATGGAGAAACTGAAACTCAAATCTTTGTTACTATGCTTGTGAATGAATACAATCATAAGATCAACTTAAATACTTAAGAATTTGGGCTTAAATATCGTTCCCTTGATGAAAATGCTTTAAAAGAAGTGGAGATAATGACTAAATATGGAAACCTGTCGATTACAGTATACTAAGAGGGTGTTTTTTTAATTTGTATTTTCAGGATAGTAACCTTAATAATACTATTCAACAATTTAAAAAAAAAGAAAACATATATAGGACAAATGATACATCTGACCTGCTTAATTACTTGTTAGCAAATAAAATAGATAATCCTAGATAGTCTGTAGAATTTGAATTAGATAAGAATAATTAACTTATATAGTTATTTTGGATATCACCTGTTCAGATTGACCTGTGGTTGAAATATTGCAATGTGGTTATCAACAATAATATAGCTAAAACTAATATATATCAAATGTCTTTAAAGTTATTTGTAATCATTGATAACAATAGAATAATACAACTTGTCTGTCAGGTTTTAGTAAGCAATGAAACTATTGATACCCATAATTGGATTTTAACTTGTATAAAAAATATAACACAAACGGAGCCTTCAGTCATGTTTACTGATGCAGACCCAGCACTAGATGCTGCTATATGAATTACTTTTCCCAAAACATACACTGCACACTGTATCTTTCATATTGGGCTGAATTTATCTAAAAATCTCAAATTTAAGATTGGTAATAAATGAGAAGATTTTATGAAAACATTTTATCGATACCATAATAGTCTTTGTAAGCCTTTTTTTCAAAAACACTAGAATGATATGCTTAATAAATATCTAATGGCAAAAGATTATTTGTTGTGTATCTTGTATCCAAGTAGTTAGTTTTGGGCTCACGCATATCTCTCAAAAATATTTACAGCTGGTATTGAAAGTACATCTCGAGTTGAATCTTATAATTGTGTTATAAAAAAAGAAATCAAATCCAATTGTACATTGTGTAAACTTGCAGATCGTTTTGATCAATGTCTAAAAACAGAAACACAATGAAATAGATTTCATTAGTATAAAGATTCAACAACATTCGCTACCATGCCAACTACTGGACATGACCTTTTTCCAATAGTAACTTAAAACATTAACAAATATCTCACAGATGCTATTAGTAGTATAATTAAAGACAAAATGACATAGTGTTTGTTTCTTATAGCTAATATAATTGAACCAACACCTGATAACCTTAACTCTGAAGAAATTGATGAATATAGATTTTTTGAAAATAATTACAATGCATGCAAAATACTTTTTGGGATATTTTAGATGAAGTTGAAAGCGAAAACATAAAGAAATATCTAATATTCGCAAAGAAAAAAATCAATTTATGCATTTTGTAGTTATTTTAAACTCAATATCTTTTTTATACTCATATTTTATGATCACTTTGAGAGGACTTATCTACTAGCACTATTTTTGCATAATGATGCATTCTAAAATTGCAGCTTTTCACATATCAATGATTCCTTTATGATGGTACAAGGACCTCTATCAAAAAAATTAAATATACAAAGATAGAAATATTAATTATAAAAGGAGTAAGTCAAGATAAAGAGATTCTTCCAATTCAAAGGCTATCTATAGTTTTAGTTATAGCTCCAACTACAAGAAAAGCTTTGCAGAAAAGAAATCAATATAGCAAAATTTGGGATTAGCCTATGAGCTGACATTGTTGGCAGTAGATAGTAATGATAATAAAATTGTTAATATCCTTCAAGATTATATAACAAAAAAAAAAATTAAAAGAGATAAACATAATGATGAAATGCAAAGCAAAAGAAAGAGAAAAGGACCGATTAATACACAGGCTGTTTCCACTTTATAGAAATCTTCTGAATTTGCTAATAATAATGCTGTAGATAAAAATTAAATCATTTTAGAAAATGAAAATGAAAACAATAATAATGAAGTACTAGACGATGATGAAACAGCCAGTATTTAAGCTTCAAAATTCACCTCACATTATCAGAAGAGGAAGATTATCCAAGCGTCGTTTTATGAGTAGTATAAAAAAGAAGCAAAATCAGAGAGGAACTTCTTCAAGAGGTTCATATAAATGTTGGCAATGTAGAGAAGTAAATTATAATGCAGCTTATCATAAGCGGAAAAAAAAAGAAGGAGAAGAAAAGAACCTCGAAATATATATATAGAGGTAAGGTTTTAGTTTGCTTATTTTTGATTCTTTTTGTGCAGATTATTTTTATTTATAGTAATTAGTTTGCTTATTTTTGACTTTTTTCTGCAGATCTTTTTAAATTTAGTAATTTTTGTAAAACTTTATCCCTCCATATATATTTCGGGGTCCTGATATATAGACCTCTGCTCAGTAATTAATATATTGTTTGATCCTTCTATTTCAATTTGTGGAATTTCTTGATTCTGTGATATTAATTGTACACATATTGATGCATAAAATGACTTGTCGCAAGCAGTATAGCCTAAATAATAATAATAATTATATGTAATTTAAAATCGTATAATTTTCAATTAAATTTATATACACCAAGTGCTATATAGGCATAAGTTATTTGGTTATCTAGTTATAATGATGGAATAAAGTTTGCAATTAAAAGATGAAATTTGGCAAATACAGCCCCTTGATGCTTACAAGGGGTGCTAGACATTCCAACAGCACATGTACAAGTGCCAATTTCACTATTTACAATGTACATCAAATGACCCTGTGTACTTGAAACTAAAAATTCATTAATTATATTAGTTTTTTGTATGCCATTAGCATTTACTATTTCCCATTCAGAGCATAAAAACTATCTTGCAATATGAAAGGTTCCTGGATGCTTGTGTGCAATACTAAGTAGCTGTCTTTCATAAAATCTCTCCATATTCATAGTTATAAAATAGAATATTTGTACAGGATTATATGCCTGTGTTCTTGCAAATACAATATCCTTCATTATGCCAAAGCTTTGTTCAACTTAATTGTTTGTATTATTACCAGATAAGGGTAAACCTACATGAAAAGATAATGCCCAAAATTGCCATTGTTCCTATAAAAGATCAAAGTGTCTTTGTAGCTATAAACACATGTGAAATTCTTGCTTAAATTCATTATAGTAAGTTTCCATTTCCAAACTTGACTGAGTATACAAGAATTTTTTTATTTTTTGCATGATAGGTGCACAATCTTTCTTACTAATTTTATGGCTAGAATTATATAACCATCTCCAGAAAGCTTGCAGAAAATGGAATATGCAAAGAAGACGGACTTTATTTGGCCAACAAAGCTCTAAGACATTATGTTCTACACTTGAATTATCTGTTAAAAATACTATTGGCCCAACTTGTGGACCACGTCCATTAAAAGTATTTGGTGGCAAAATTATTTTTAATAAATTAAATGCCTTTTCTAAAGTAATTTCAAATTTATTGGATGTAAAAAAAAGACCAAGAGGGAGAGCACCAGCTGCACAACTGGTGTATAAAAGTGTTATTAATGTATTGAGAGAATCAAAAGATGCTAAAGTATCTATATAACAAAGCTTACTTGCTTGGAGAACTTTTTTATATACACAACACATAAGACTGTTACAATACATAATATAAAGGATTTACCAGTATGTGTATCATACTCTTGTAATATAACTTTTCCATGGCCTGAATTATTATAGTTATCAACAATAGTTTTTAGACAATTAAACATTGATTCTCTATTAGAACTTCCCAAAGTTTCTTCTCTATATTTTTGAAAAAGATAATGAACATAATTGTAATCAGGGTTATTAGCTCGATCTGCAAGAATTTCCAATAATTCCTGATTATTTGTAGCATTTATATGTAGTGTATCCTGATGTATATATAATACGGAAGAGAGAGAATGCCCTTCTTTAAATAAATTTATTAACTTCTTACATACTTCTTGTTTAACATACCAAAAGCTTAATGCATTTGCAGAGTTGATAACATGATTATGTATATATATAATATTAACTTCTAATGGATGGGTAAATGGAAGTCTTTGACACTCTAATCTTAAATAGATAGTTGCAGTACAAAAAATATCACGTGCACGTGATGAATTTGATTGTTTAACTTCAATATTTTCCTGTTTTGTCTTGACCTCATGGCAATATACACAGTGCCGCTTTTTACAAAAAAGAACTCAACTTTCTTTAATATTATAACCTCTTGTTTGAGGTATTGTTGTTTTGAAGTATGATTAAAATGCTATAACCCATTTAAGTACACCTTCATTGTCACAAACATCTAAAACCCTCTTCTGTTTGATATGGTGGCAAGTTATTTAATTTTTGAATTAAATATGTATAATCCTGAGGAAGAATTGGTTGTAAAACTTCTAGTAGTAAATTCCAAACGAATAACTAAAAATTTTATTTATTATTATTATTGTTATTATTTTTTAATTAATTAATTTATACATATAAAAAATGATCAACCTGTGGTGTGCTTGTATTTGCGATATTATTATTTTCCATATTAAATTGTAACTTTCACTGAAATTAACAAAATTAAATAAAACTACTTCAAGTTAAAGAAATGAAAAATCCTAATTGTGGAGAAAAAGAAGTGTGGGTATTAAAAAAAGGTAACTTAATATATCTCTATCACTATTATCAATAATTTAACAATTTTCTATTACTAAGCAATTATAACTTTGGTTTATGCATGAAAGTCCAGATTTGACACTAGGGTACAGACAGTCAATCAATTGACTATTATCAGCATAACCTGTCACAGATTCAGTACATGCTGCTTATAATAAACTGAGTGTTAAACCAACTTCCTAACATTATTACCAATCTCTTGCCTGTATGTGCAAGTTAAATTACTTTAAAAGTTCAGGTGAGTTAGTCATGGTATAAAAATGACAGTAATTTTATCTTAGACCATTTCTGACCCTTTTGATATTCTGAAATTAATATAAATCAAAGAACAATAGTATTTACATTGTATTAAATCAATATAGAAAGATTTTATTTATTGATAAGTTATATATGCTAATTATTATAACAAATAAACCTTACATTAATAAATTTAATATAAAGCAATTCAATTAGCCAAGTGTACTTTCGCTTCGAAATTTAATATAATAATTATGAAGCAAAACTTGTATATATATAGTATATTAATTAATCAAAAAAATTAAAATAAAAAAATCTGTATTACTATATTTATAAATAACTACTTTACAAAAACATGCTAATTTTTTTTGTTAATTTATTACAATCTTAAAGATAATAATAAAATTATTAAAATTATATCATATAATAATTTTATAATGTTTAAAATTATCTTGTAACAATTTTATAATAATTTTAGGGAATTGATATTTCCACACCCTATATAGATTACTTTTTCTATAACTTTAAATAAAGGTATCTCGACACCCACCTAACCAAATTTGATCACTTTTTTTATTTTAATTATAAAAAGCTGTAGAATACAAAGAAAAAAAAGTTGATCAAATTTGGTCAGGTGGGTGCCGAGATATCTTTGATCAAAGTTTGTAAACAATTTTGCCACAGATTATATTTGATAGACATTTTGAATTTTACAAAACTTTGATCAAAGATATTTTGGCACCCACCTTACCAAACTCAATCAACTTTTTTTTCTTTGAATTCTACAGCTTTCTATAATTTAAATAAAAAAAGTTGATCGAATTTGGTCAGGTAGGTGTCTAGATATCTTCGACCAAAGTTTGTAAATAATTTTGTCGCAGCTTATATTTGATAGATGTTTTGAATTTTACAAAATCTTTGATTGTAGATATCTCAGCACACACCTAACCAAACTAAATCAACTTTTTTTTCTTTGCATTATACAGATTTTTATAATTTAAACAAAAAAAGTTGATTGAATTTGGACAGGTGGGTGCTGAGATAGTTTTGATCAAAGTTTGTAAACAATTTTGCTACAGCTTATATTTGATAGATGTTTTGAATTTTACAAAAGCTTTGATCAAAGATATATCAGCACCCACCTGACCAAATTTGATCAACTTTTTTTTATTTATATTCTATGGCTTC
>CAJVPY010003352.1:0-14257 GCA_910591965.1 Dentiscutata erythropus | reverse complement strand
TGTTTGATTTAATTTTTTATAAATAGCAATTGTTTTTTAGGGGTTTGGGATTTGTCCGGGTTTGGGCGGCAAGTATAATTACAACTATGCAGTGGCTTCTACCTAACCAAGGCATAACTCACTACATATAGATAGATTTTGCGATACCTATAGATTTTGCACCCACCTTAGGACTTACTAAACCCCATATTGAGCCTAGTCTATCTATGAGATAAACCTAACAGAGTAGTCCATGTCCTACACATGTTTTTACCTGCATGTTCAGTAATTTCTTCCCAATTAGTACCTATTGTCTGCCACCATTGTGTTTGTATTTTATGCCACCTTTTGGGGTGCTGCTATAACACAATCCGTATCTCAAGCACAACCTTTCTAATTAGTTTTCCATTACATACTTCTGCCCTTGTCCGGTTCACAACAACCCCAGTACCCACACTTCAACCATCTTTTTACCCAGATTCTCTATCGGTCCCTCTCTTACTTCTAGCTGGCAACCTGGACGGGTTGGTCTGCCTAGGCTTTAAGTGCCTGAAGGACGCCCTCCCTTGGTCCATACTTTCGAAGCATATGGCCTTTTCCTCTAGTATGTCTAAACCGGCGGTTCAGCTGATGTATTCCCCACTAAAGAACCTGATTGCTCGGTTCTCCAATCTTGGGCCCCAGTTCAAATTCAGCCTTCATATAGTACCATCAAAGATCACTACTACCTCCAAACTCAGAACTTTCCAAACGGGCTTCAATCTCCGGTCTTGTGACCCGTGCTATGCACAGCCCACAGATTACAGCCACCCGGAATCCCTTCAACAGTGCCCCAGACACCCGGGTCACTAGATCATCTATAGGCCAACCTAAATAGAGATTGTCATCTGAAATATTCTGTTTTTACTATTTTTGAAAGCGTTTTCCCTGAGATTTGAACCTTAAGGAATATATTATTACTATTTGGAGAGGGTGATGACTAGACCACTTCACTAAAGTACCACACCTCTAATATAAAAATTGTCTAATATCAATTATAAGATAATTATAGTAATTTTAAGCAAATTTGAAATAACTAGTGTTTTATCAACCCAAATTAATTAATTTTTATATTATTTGATTTATTTTATCAAGATGAATTGAAAATTTTTAATTATCACAGAGTCAGGAGTTATTGCCAATAGTATACAACATAAAATTATCTTTTGTTTTTATTATATTGTTAATATATTGTAGTTTATTGGCAATATCTCATAATCTACAACTCTTTCTGCTAATTCTCTGTTCCAAATTTAGAATTAAGAAAAAACATAAAATTTTACAAAACCAAGTTAATAAATGGCTAAAACCCTTCTAGAAAAAAAGAAACCTTTATATAAAACAAAAAAACTCTCTTTAAATCAAACAGTATATTTTATTAGTAAATTCTGCGACAACTAGGAACTTTACAAAATTTTTACAACTTTCGATACAAAAAGTGGGAATTTAGCAAACCTCTGACAAACAGATTAATAATCGTTATACCAAAACAATGAACAACAAAACAGTAACACATATCATTTTTAGTATAGACAAACAAACAAATTTGTGAATAAATAAACAATTAGACAAACAACCAACACAAATTAGTTGCATAGTAGATTATAGAGACGTCAAGACAAAAATGATTAGAATAGCAGACTTAAAGAATTTTTTTAACAACCCTGAGAAACAAATAGAAAAAGTTTACAAAGAACAAAGATTATTAACCCTCAAGATAGATAGTGATATAGTAAGTTTTATAGGTACGTCTTACCCAGAACAAATTGGTATAATACGAGAGCTACTAGACAGCTATAAATAGGTTCAAGGAAAAAAAAGCAATGGAAAAGAAATATCAGAAGTAGAAGTACAACTTATAGGTGAAGTTTCAATAGAAACCATCTCCAATCAAATTATAAGCCAATGCACAAAAATAAATATAGACACAAAATCACCAGTCTCGATACTTGGAAAGAGAGTATATAATGAAAATACTTAAAGCAACATAGTTGCAAAAAAGAAAGAAACAAATTATATCAAAAATGCAAAATTAAACTTTAATAGAAGTAATAAGAAATGCCTAATGCAATGTCAGAATTATAAAGATAATTACAAATTTTCATTAATCTTTTCTGAAAGTGGAATATCAGATTATGGATACAGCAAAACTAATATCTCTAGCTAAAAGTTTCAATGATATGAATATAGAGACGAAACAGCAAATAACTACTGATAAAAAGCAAAATATAGAAAAACACACCAATGTTAAAAAAGAAGTTCAAGAAAGAAAAGATATTTATAGCTCGGTATGGGTGCCTAAAAATATTTTGGCTCAAAACAAGTATTTAATAAATAAAACTAAATATTATAAATTTAGAGTTAGACCTTACAATTTGGAACTTGCTCTTTGGAGTAAATTTAGCAAGAATCAAAAGATGTTTTAATTATTTTAAAAGAGTAGAACTACTAGAATAGCATATTTTAAAAAGATCGGTAGCAGCATACATAAAAATCACATGCAGAAATGAAGAGCAAAAACTAAATTTACAAAATGCGTGGGCTATACATTTTAAAAAAGGCAAGACAAACAGAATTACAGCAAGTAGATTCGATATTAAGAAACTAGAAATAAGAAAAGAGTATAGATTGATACTTAGAAAAATTCCTAATCTGGCACCTGAGTCAGTTCTGCTTAAACAACTAAGAAGGTTCAAAGCTAAGATGGTGTTTAAACTCACTAATAGAAATAATAATCCAAGTAAAAATGCTCTAGTCTACTTTGTGTCATTAGAGGATCTCAAGACAGCAAAGGCTTCAGTACTATAACAGGCTAGAATGGAGTGAAAACGAACATTATAAATTAGCCAAAGATATTAGCTCTAAAAAAAACTGAGACATAATTAAAATAAGTGAAAATTACAATAGTCAATATTTTAAAAATCAAGAAATATATTATAGACAAACTCTTAAAAGAAGAAAATCATCTAGTAACAATAAAGCAAATAGAAATCAAAGCCCAAATAAGATTATTCACACTAATAGAGTGTTTGCAAATATTAAAAGAAGTAGATAAATTAAAAGAGTCAGGAGTAGAGGCTTTAGTTAGTAAAAATTGGTCAAAACATTTAGCTATAGTTAGGAAATATAATCCATATATGATAAAGTTAGAGTTTTTCTTCAAAAAAGCGATTATACAAATATGGGTAATATATCTGCCACTAGCAGATAAAAAAAGTAATAAGGAAATACAACGTATAGCGGTACAAGAAATATATAAAAACAAGATAGATACTTACATAAGCATACTCAGAGATTTTAATGCAATATGTAACACAAGATTAGATACCAGTAACACAGGCCGCAAAAATCAAAAGCTTGGGAAAACTCTACTTGAATGGCTTAAAAGTAGAGAGATGGTAAACTCATATAGGTATTTAAACCCGCATAAAAAAAAATATACCTGGCAAAAAGATGAGATAGCTTCAAGAATTGACTATATATAGATTGGAGAAGAGATGAAAGAATTTTTCAATAAAGCTTTAATTAAAGACATTAACCTAGTAACAAGTAGTGACCACAAAATGGTATGTGTAAAGCTAGAATTAAGTAAAATACTCAAATATAGAAAACTTAGTAAAAGAAATCAAAAAAAACCAACTAGAAGAGTTTTTTTATATTATAAAGCATCATTAGAAGACTGAGAGGCTTATAGTGTGCATGTAGAGTGCCTTTTGTTCGCAAAAGACCAAGATAGAAATATGAAAACTTCTTATAATAAATATATAAACATTAATATTAAATAGGACAATATTAGTAATACAATAATAAGTGCAGCATTAAAACACATACTTTGGGTTAATGTCAAGAAAACTGAAGCTCAGGAAAAAAAAATCAATTCCAAAGTCAGAAATTTATAAAGAAGTTAAGCTTCTATATTATTTACAAAAAAGAAGTAAGAAAAGCCCTTCTGAAAAGGTTAAATCTGATGAAAGAGTAAGTTTAAATAAAAGAATTGATGAAATAAATCAGATGCACCAAATACAGATCACACAAATGCCAGAGTATTGGAGTCAAATTCAATTAGGGAAATTAAAAAACTGGAGCAAAATTCTTAAAAAGAAAGCAAACAATGAAAAGTGTAGAAAAAAAGAAAGCAAAATTTAGAAAAAAATAGAATTGAGATTTGGTATAATGAAAAAAAAATAAGAAGAAAATACTTCAAAGCTTACTAAATAGACCACACAACAAAGTTACAATAGACAGAGTTCTAGTAGGAAGAATTCTAGAGTTCACAATCTGGAATTAATCAATGATGAAGAAGGAGTAAAACAGCAAGTAATCTCTCATTTTAAAGAACAATTTAGGAAAAGGAATCAAAATTTTAAAGAGATGAAGTAGAATAGAAAGAAAAATACAAGCCAAAAAAAGAGATTAATCCTTCAATATATAAGGAAATAACAGACCCCCTTATACTAGAAGAATGGACATGAGCTCTGAGTAAAACTAGAAATGATACAGCACCAGGAATCTCAAATATTAGCTATATTCTTTTTAAAAAATTATCACCCAGAGTGATTGAGAAAATATTAGCATTAATAAATGCAATTCTCCAACAAAGCAAGATTCCAGATAAGTGAAAACTTGGTTAAATATATTTAATCCCAAAAAATAGCTCTTAGGAATACAATCTAAGCAATATAAAACCTATAGTATTACTTGAAACATGTAAAAAAATTTTAACACAAATACTTCAAATTAGACTAGACAAAGTACTAAGCAAAAATAGTATATTGAAAGGAGCAAACTTTGCAGGCTTGTCTAAAGAAAATACATCAACTCCTATACACATTATAAACAATATAATAGAAGAAGCAGTAGAAAAGAAAAAAGAGCTCTGGAAAATGTTTCAAGATATGAAAAAAGCCTTTGACTCAGTTAGCATGGTCTCATTAAAAAAAGCTTTAGAAAGAATTAAAACCCCAGCAAAAATAATTGAGATAATAATGGAGCTATATGAGAATAGGTAGCTTAGCGTAATAACAGAGTTTGAAAGTACAGATTTCATAAATGCAAAAGATGGCATTGATCAAGAAAAGATACTGTCTCCATTGGTTTGGAGAATTTTTTATGATCCATTACTCTGTAGGATACAAAAAGCTGAGCTAGGTTACAAAATGCATGATTCAGAAACACATAAATACAAAAGACACTGATGTAAATATTAGAGTAGGAGTGTTAGCATATGCGGATAACACAACTTGGTTGACAAGTAGTCAAGAAAGTATGCAAAGTACAATCGACATTGCACAAGAGTTTTATAAGTTAAACAATATTGAAATAAATCTGAACAAGACTAAACTCATAGTACTAAAGTAGGGTAAAAAGAAGTATGCAGAAGATTCCGCAATTTGGTTGGATAATCCGAGAACCAGAATTATAGCAAAAGATTCTAAAAAAACTATTAAATTCCTAGGGGTCTAGATGTCAATCAAAATCAAAAAAGGTCTGATATATTCAAAGCAAAAAGTATAATAGACAAGATCATAGGTCTACTAGGACCCTGGACATCTAGAATATAGGTCATATTGGAACTTTTTAGCAAAATCCCGTAAATTTTAGAAGCAAAAAATCACTTTTTTGTAAATATCTCAGCAACTAGCAGTCCAATTTAGATGAACTTTTTTTTTTAAATGAAAGCCCTCAGTGAGGTGCTTCTTTTAAAAAAAAGTTCATTCAATTCTAATCACTAGGTCTGGAGATATTTAAGAAAAAGCAAAATTCTAGTTTTTAGCAAATTAGGCCAAATCGGCCAAAATCCAAATACGACCTATATTAGAGATGTCCGGGTTCTGGCCTACTCAAGCACAAACAGATGTCTTTGAGCCAAATCATATATGTAAACAATACAATTCTTATACCTACTCTAGAGTATAGATTAATAATCTAAAGTACAGTGTGAGAGAATATATCAACCAATAATTCATCTAATAAAATAGAAAATGTCGATACCTTTCATGATAGCGAATATAATAACAAAATACCCAGAAATAACAGACCTCAAAAGTCTCTGGAATAGACATATGGAGTATCACATTTCAGAGTTGCTAGTAAGACTAAATATATCAGGGTTATTAGAAGAGTCATTGACAAGAAAGCTTAAGCAAGGCCAGTTAAAAGCAGGATCTTTGAACTATATTTTAACAAACCAGAATGCACTAGCAAAAAAAGAAACAAAAGGTTACAACTTAGACATAAATATCTTGCAACAAGCACACACTCTGGGCTTTTTAATAGAAGAAAATAAAATCACAAAAAGTTGGAATCTAGATATCACACAAGCAGTGAATGATGAAGAGATTGCATGTGTCTTCGAGTGTTTGAACATGGTGTATGAGGAAACGAAAGTGAGCAGCCTGGATTTAATTTGGTCTCACAACTTATTGCAAAAGATAGCAAAACAATGCATATATGGAAGCAAGTCAAAATAACAGAAGGCAAGAGTTTAAAAGAAAAAAAAGCAGGCTGGTTCGCTAAATTAGAAAAAGAAATGCTAGAAAATCCTCTTACACAAGTAGTCAAAAATAGATATAATTGCATAGCAAATAATATTAATGCACTTAGTATAGAGACAAAAGAACCAAGTACTGACAAAAGAATAAAAGAATAGGTTTGCTGGAGAGATGAAGCAAATGTATCGGTTAATGTAAGAAAGGTTAAAAAAAAAGAAGATATATATATAGAAGTTGAAAAATACAAAGAAAAAACATATTGTCATGAAAACAAAATGCAGCAGTTATTAGAAATTGATGAAAAAAGTAAAATGTACATAGTTAAACATAGAAAACTTAGAGACATTTCAAACATAGTTCAGAAAACAGAAAAGAGAACGAAGTTGATTTTCAAAAAAAGATATATAGAAGTAGTTGGTAAAAAGGAAAAGAAAATGCTTGTTAAAGCGAAAGAAATGAAAAAAATAAAAGAGAAGGATAAAATAGATATAGGGTGTGAATGTTGAGAAATGGTTTTAGTTAATAGTATAGTTCAGAATAATGTAATTAGATCTAGAATAGCAGTAAGGTTAGAACAAAATAGAGTATTAGATAGCCTATTTTTCTATACAAATGGCTCACTTGATACTGCTAAAGAGGAAGAAAAACTAGTAATGAGATGTGGAGTAATTCAAACTACAGAAACAGGTCAGCTAGTGCAACAAATGTCATGTACAACAAGAAGGTAGTTCTCATCTACAAGAGCAGAAATGGTAGCAATATTACTCACATTACTAACTACACCCTGTAGAAGGAGAGTAGAGATAAAAACGGATAGTAAGGCAGCAATATTAGCAATCAAAAGAGGCCTAAAGATAGGCAAGATAAGATCTTGGCTAAAGATTAAGAATTGTGGTTTGGTAACAACAATTGTAGAGATGATCAAGACAAAAGAGCTAAACACACACTTTATAAAAATCAAGGATCACTCAGATGATATATTCAATGATTTTGCAGATTTGAAAGCTTTAAGTCAATGGAGTACCTAAACCCAGAAATATTATATACAAAAGGTCACAAAATAAGATACATGTGGGAAGGTAAATTAGTTAAAAAGCCTATTCGTTCCTTTACTAAAATGATAGAGAGAGTGTTATTGAAGGCAGAATGAGCTTTCTTATATAACACACATAATAAAACTCATCAAGAAAGAAAAAGCACTTAATCTTGGTTTATGCTGTGCAACGTAATAAGGAGTAGAACCAGACAACGAAATCACACCTTCAAATTAAATACACTACAGCTCTTTGAAATAAAGTGTATAAACAATATGCTCCCAGTGTTTGAAAAACTTAATCAGAGAAGGCTAGAAATATATAAGACAGACAAATGTGTTATATGTAGAAAAAAGAAAGAGAATGTAGAATATCTAGTGAATTGCGAAACTTTCCTGAACCTTCTCTGAAACTTGGAAGAGCAAGTAGTAGAAGCAACCTTGTTTGAATTAAAAAAGTTAGAAAACTTGGAGACAACCAAAGAAGAAGTCTTAACAATACTAGAAAAAGAATCCCAAACTGAAGAATTACGTAGAAGAGAAAGATGGATTAGAGGCCTAATCACAAAAGAAGACTTCGATGAGTTGAGACCTCTCTTCAACTTGAATAACCAAGCAAAGAGCTTTCTAGGTAGACTTTGGAAAAATTGAATGAAAGAAGTATACGAAAGAATATGAGTTGCAAGATGCAAACTCATGCAGGAATAGGAAAAAAAAAATGGAATTACACCAAGAAATAAAAGAAGATTGTATGAAAAGGCAAGAAAGAAAAAAAAAAAGAAAAAGAAACCACTAGATAAACATACTAGGAAAAAAGAAAAAGATAAAAATAAAGAAGAGGATAAAAGATAGGTTCCAATCTTAGAGATAACTAAAAAAGAAGTTGTAAGGTGGATTGAAGAAGAACAACAGGCAGATTGGTAGAAAACTAATTTGTAGTTTTGACGGGCAGTAAGATTCAGCTAGTGACGTATTATTGAAGCCAATTGCAGAATAAGATAATACAGAGGTGAAGCTTACTATAGCAAATCACACATAGGTACTCAATAAGCAACAGGGTAAGTCTCTACTTGTAATTTAGGTACTACAAAGTATAACTTTGTAGAAAATTTTAATAGTTCAGATAATTATTACAAAGCCTAATAAAGTGAAGGCAAAATTGCTAAATTATAAAAAAAAAAAAAAAAAAAAAAATATCTTATAATCTAGTAATCAGTTTATACAATTTTACCATCAATCAATTTATCTTATCAAGATGAATTGATTGGTACCAAAATTGTGCAAATCCAATTAGTAAGTTACAAGATATTACATTGCACTATAATTGGTAATACACTATCCCTTAAACTTTATTCCAGACAAATTTGCCTGGAATTTTGAAAAGTATTTACAATTTTTTAAATAAAATTAAAAATTATTATACAATACTTTATTTAAAACATATTCTATAAGCTTTATTATGGAAATTTTTTAATTTTACTAAAAATCTTTAGAGTAATAAAAGTTTAAAGCTCTTACTTTAAAAATTTTTACTATTAAATTTTTCTTTAAATTTTCTAAATTTTTATATGTTTTCGCCTTTAAAAAAATTTTTACTTCTAATACAAGTCATAATTTTTATAAGTAAATTACTAAAGATGTAATAATGAAAGTTGCTATCCTTTATACAAACTACAATATTGTATTAGAAACTATAAACCTAAAATTAATATTTAAAGAGTTTGTCAAGAATTTGTAAATTATTTTTTTGATTAAAATTTTTTTCTAAATTTGTTTATTTTAGCTTATAAGCAATTCAAACTTTTTTATTTTTTTATTTTTTCGGCAAGTCTAGTCATGACTTTGGTCCAGCTATATTATAGATGACTTTACGCTACTAGTGTCACAGGACCTCCATAACCCCATACGGGTATCATGTGTATCCACCTGGTATCCATTGTCCAACATTTCCCCGGTTCCCTCATTGGGGCCTAGGTCCGACCACCTGCACGACACTCTGGAGAGGCCAAAACACTTTATCCTTGGACTGCTATTTCACGAGCCAATCGGGTAGCGCCACGAGTTCATGTAGTACCCTCTCAGACTTTTAGACCTCACATTACATCTCGTGACTTCGGTTATTTCAAATCGGGGTTCTAGCATGGCTTTTCTTCACAGCCACAGCTTCTTGGAATAATTCTTCACCGAATACGTCTATCCGTAGATATCCTGGGCTCCCTGTACCCACGGTGTTTCACTTCCATATTTGGTTTTTCATTATTTCACCACTAGAAGGAATTGAACCAGCAACCTTACGATTTGTAACCTGGGAGCATAACCGCTATGCTATCGACCCACAGGTCAATTAAATAAATAATAAATTTAAATATATATATGGATATATGTTATTATAGATATATATATAGATATATGTTATTATGTGTTACCTGTACATAAATATACATAAGACAATGCACGGAAAAACATATAAAATTGCACATTAGTATATGCACTGTTACACAGAATTCGTGCCTAATTGCGTGCTGTAAATGTGCTTTTCTATACATTGTCTCGTATATATTTACGTGTAGGTTCATGTGGTCCCATATCCAAACTTTTTCGTGTATTGCAGTATCATTCTGTGCTGCAATTTCTTATAGAGCATGTGACTTGAAATCTATAGCTACAGTTGAAAATAAGGGTGGGTTATTCTTCATATTGTATGACGACAGATAATTTGTAGTAGTGATATTTTCTTTTTTTTTTGATTTACAAATTTACCATATAATTTGGTCATTCAACTATCCAGATCTTCTGTAATTTCTAAAATGCCTATTTTGAAAACCATTCTGTATAATCTGCTATTGGGTATTTTATATATTTATACTCTTGCTGTAAATTTGATCACCAGTAAATGGCATAAAAATATTCAAATTTATGACCATCACTGACCTTTTATAATGGTGTTGGATTATAATCATAACATGTACTAGCTGACTGATCAAATTCGATCAAGTATTGTAAAATAATTTTTTTATGCACCATGTGTAAAATCAGGTATGTAACATCAACATTTCCTCCTGTTGGCTATATAGCCACACTTATCAGTGATGTGATTAGTTTCATCCAATATCACATAATTTGAGATTCGCGAGTCAAAATAACGATAATAGAAATTTGAAAAATCAAACTAGGCAACAGATTCATTTGGGAGATGATTGAGTACTTAATTCATGAATTACAGGTTTAAATAAGTTCAGTCTCTATTTGGTATATAGAGGTTTAGTATAGAGAGGCGTAACTTAAAAACATAAAATTACCGTTACGTAGTTAGGCAAAAGATCTTCCGCATATCGGCGGATTTTCGACATCAAAAAATGCTATGTTTTTTACATTATGTCGCGCTATGTATCACTATATATTTCGTATAGTATTACTGTTGCATCCTTCCTCTGGACATTACTCAATGAGGAAAAATTAAAAGAAACTTAATACTATCATAAAAAATATCAACTTTTACTTCTATCTTGTATTTTAGCAATTAGAATCAAAAAAATTTTTATGTTTATGATTTGTCTCAGTATGACGAATCGAATGATACTAATTCTAATCAGTGTATCGCAGTATATCATCAAAAAACACAAGTGCATCATATTGCCCACCCACGTCATAATACGTAAAAATTTACATTTTAGATTCCCATGAAAATCCAATTCTGATATGAGATTGTGCATACGGCTATAATTTATCCGATTTACACTTATCTAGCGACACTTATAATTTATCTGATTTACATTTATCTGGCGACACTTTACATATATATTTCTTCGTTTAAGAAACTGTAAAGTTTGAATAGTTTATTCTAAGTAGGCGGCAAACAGATTTTAAAATTTCCTTGGCCATTAAAAAAAAATTATAAATTACCATGCTTTACGAGTGAAGTATGAACAAAAAACTCAAAGAACAATATCGTGACTCAAATTTTATAAACAAAACCTCTATTATATACTCAAATTTATATTCCTGTAATCAAAAAACAAAATGTCCCACGAACACCAAAGTTTATTAAAGGTTTTTCAACATCTTGTATCAACTAGACCAAAAGAAAAGTTCTTATGGTCCCAAATGGTATAGAATATGAAGAAATCAATTATCAGGACTATGATCTTATTATCAATAAATACGCCAATTATTGGAGTAAACAATTGGAGAGTGAAAATTTGGAGAAAGACAGCGTAATTGGCTACTTCTCACAAAGTGGCCCTGAATACTTGTATAACTTAATGGCTTTATGGAAATTAGGCTTTACAATTTTATTCCTTAGTCCTCGAAATTCCAAACCTGCTTTAATTCATTTACTTCAAGAAGCTAAATCCGTATTCTCATCTATAATTCTCAACTTTCAAAAATCTCCAAAAGTGCTCAAAGTGAAATATGTTCTCAACATTTACAAAAGCTTGAAATTTTTCCAATTCCTAACAGTTTAAAGAATGAAAACATTGAAAACATCGATAGTTCAGCTCCTGTTACAAAACTAGATGATGATTCTTATGAAAAAGTTATCGCCATTTTTCATAGTTCCGGTTCAACCTCATTTCCTAAATTAGTTTCTCTTAATTTCTTGGTTTTGGAGCAAAGAGATAAAGTTAGTGATATTGTCTTGACAACCGCTCCATTTTTGGAATGATTGTTTCAATAACCACTATTTTCTATCCTGGTTCTGTATATGTATTTCCAATCGTCTCAGGATCGGTTCCTTTAACAAACGAAATTTTATATAGTTTAAATCAATCTAAAGCTAATGTTTTTTATACTTTACCCGCTATTATTGAACAAATTTATAAAAATTGTCCTAAAGAAATTAATAAAATTAAGTTCTATCATATATGCTGGTGCTGCATTATCACCTCAAGTAGGTGAGAAGCTTGTTCAATTTGGCGTTAATGTCCAATCCATTTATGGTTTAGCTGAAACAGGAGTTGTTATGAAAACTTCTAAAAATTTTTCACCTGATATCCCATGGAATACAATGGAATTAGCAGTACCAGAAAGTTATGTAGAATGGATAGAAAGGAATGATTTTCTTGATGGAGCAAAAGAATTAATTATAAAAAAAGGATCTCTAAATCTTTCAAGTATTAAAGGAAATACTGAGAATGGTGGCTATTGAGTAGGTAATCTCTTTCTTGAAACTCCAAAAGGTTCCGGTTTTGTTTTTTACTTGGTCGAGCCGATAATACAATTGTTCATAGTACTGGAGAAAAGTCAAATCCAATACTGATTGAAGATACAATTCGCCTTAATCAATTTGTTAAACAAGTAGTCGTCGTTAGATTTAATAGACCATTCAATTGTTTTTTGATTGAACCTGATTATGAAAATATCAAATTGACTCCTTTTTTAGATATTATCAAAAGTATCTTTGATTCTGTACATCAAGCTAATAATAACTGTCCATCACATTTATGAATCTTTAATGAAATGGTTTATATCTTACCTCTTGAAGAAAAAACAATTGCTTGTACCCTTAAAAATAATGTTCAACATAAGAAAGTTGAAATAGAATTTAAAGATGTAATTGAAATGCTTTATGATAATTTTGTAAATGCTAAAACTGTCTCAAATAATAAATCTTTTTCTAATAAGCAATGGAATGAAGATTCTGTAAAATCCATTTTATTAGATTCCCTTAAATCAGCTATTGGAGATTCATTTTCACTAACTGACAATGACGAACTCTCATTCTTTGCTATTGGTTTAGATTCTTTATCTGCAACTAAATTATGAGCTATTCTTCAAAACCAATTTTTGGTTATCTATCTTCCTCATGATATTATTTTCGAATATAATATATTCCAAAGTCTTAATCATTATTTGATAAAAGAATTATCAAAAATCAGCTCTCCACAAGGTCAAAATGCTGAAGACAGTTACGAAGCAAAATTACAGGCTCTTAAAAATGAAGTGAACTCATATATTCAAAAATATAGTGCAACTAATAATTTCCCTCCTGTGGATAACTTTGATAAAATTAATGGAATCGTAAATGAAAAAATGGTGAAACGGTTCTTATTACAGGTGTTACTGGATCTCTTGAATCTTTTATTCTCTGTGATTTATTAAATAAACAAAATGTATATAAAGTTTACTGTTTGGTGAGAGCTTCAGATGAAAATCATAGATGGTCTTGATTAAAAGATTCATTTGAACAACGTCATTTAGATTCTTCTTTATTATCCAAAGAACATATTATCATTTTACCAAGTGATTTGGGTGAGTCGAAGTTTAGACAAACCGAAAAGATTTATTTAAAACTTGTACAGAAGTAACACAAATTTACCACATTGCTTGGAGATTGGATTTTAATAATAAAATTCAAGTTTTGAACGTGATAGTATTGCTGGAACCGTTCATCTTCTTATGCTCACTCGTGAAGCATATACTAATCATCAAAATGTTCATTTTAATTTTACATCAAGTATTAGTACAACTATTAGATCAAAAACAAATGTTAAAGAAGATGAATTACCTCACGATATTTCAAGTGCAATGATTAACAGATATGCTTTATCTAAATTCATTACTGAAAATGTATATGCTGAATGGTCACTAAAAATTAGGTTTAAACTTGATATTCATCGTGTTGGGCAAGTTTGTAAAGATTCTGTTACGGGTGTTTGGAATACTCGAGAACATATTTCACTTATGATAAAAGGTGCACAAATTATGAAAATTA
>CAJVPY010003351.1:0-14258 GCA_910591965.1 Dentiscutata erythropus | reverse complement strand
ATTAGCCTTCACTATATCGGCTAATGATTTATCTAATCATCAAATTATCATTAAAAAATCTTGTTCATATCGGCCTTTATATCTTCTATATGATAAACAAATCATCTTAATGATATGCGAATGTTAATTTCCGTATATGCATCATAATTTACTCTAATCTTCCGCATATTGGCTTTTTTTATACACTATCATATCGGTTCATAGCCATCACTATATCATCCTGCTATCACCTAGGCTGATTATTTGAAGATACAGGGAAGATATTTTTGATTTCAACCTGTGTATTCAGCTTCATAAGTGAGATCATAATTAAAAATTATATAATATTCGGCTACATAAGTGAGGTTCATAATCAAAAATCATGCAATAAACAACTTTATAATAAAGCATGTTATAATAAGTATTAAATATTGACATGTTAAAAAAAGATATATTTTTTTGTATAAAATCTATGCAAATATTATGGATCTTTGTTTGTAGTATAGTTTACTTCAAAATATATTGTAGATCTAATACATTTAATAATTAAATTGATTTAATTAAAAAATAAAATATACTACCATAATTATGTTTTTTATAATCTTTTTTTGTTTAATTTACAGTATTAATTAATATAAATAAAATATTATAATTTCATTGTATTTATTTTAACATTTATTAGTTACTAAATATTTGGTTGTTCGTTTAAAAATGTCTTTTAAAGGCTAAGAAGTAAGATTGATATTTAGAAATAGATTAAGAATTAGTAAAATTATACAGTAAATAAAAAATATATACAAATTTTGTACATAAGCCAAAATTAAAATAAAAAATAAAAAATCTTTTTCGCGCTTAAATCTCTCAATAATGGCTAGTATTGCATAAAGAAAGCCTTTACAATATCTCTCTTTATATAAGATTCTGGTAATGCAAGAATATTATGAATTAATACACATAATAATTTATTTTTCTTATAAAGCCGTAGAATATATCATAGAATAAAGTACCTGATTATATATTTAATGATAACGATATCTTATTTGGGGATACTTATGCAGTATTAGTTGAGAGAAGTATCCTTTATTTCCGATGATCTATTATAATCCGTGAAGGCTTCATCATATCTGCCTAACGAATAATAGGTATATCCACGATTATATAATGTGTCTGCATTATTTGGATCTAGTTCTAATGATTTATTGAAATCTGCAAGTGCTTCTTCATATCTATCTATCTTGCAATACGTTAACCCACGATTGTTTAATGTTTTTACATTATTTGGTTCTATTTCTAGTGATTTATTGTAATCTGCAAGTGCTTCTTTGTATTTATATATCTTACAATAAGTTAACCCACGGTTATTTAATGCATTTATATTATTAGGACAAATTTTTAATGACTTGCTGTAATCTGCAATTGCTTCCTTGTACTTTCCTATCTGCTTAAAAGTCAATCCACGATTATAAAATACTTCTGCATTGTTTGGATCTATTTCTAATGATTTATTATAGTCTATAAATGCACTTTCATATCTACCCATCTTGTAATAAATTGACCCCCGATTATTTAATGTACTTGCATTATATAGCTCTAATTCCAATGATTTATTGAAATCTACGAGCGCTTTTTCATACCTATTTATCTTACAATAAGTTAATCCGCGATTATAAAATGTGCTTGCATTATTTACATCTATTTCCAACGATTTAGTATAATCTATAAGTGCTTCTTCGTATCTACATATATTACAATAGGTTAATCCCCGATTATTTAATGTATTTGCATTGTTCGGTATTATTTCTAGTGATTTACTGTAATCTGCAATTGCTTCGTTAAATTTAAGCATACTATTATAAGTTAATCCACGATTATGAAATGTATTTGCGTTATTTGGTTCAATTTCTAATAATTTATTATAATCAGCGAGCGCTTCTTTATATTTTCCCATTTTATAATAAATTGATCCACGATTATTTAATGTATTTGCATTATTTGGCTCTAATTCTAATGATTTGTTGTAATCTGCAAGTGCTTCTTTATACTTGCACAAATTATCATAAGCTAATCCGCGATTATAAATTGTAATTGCATTATTCGGTTCTATTTCCAACGATTTGTTATAATCTCCAATTGCTTCTTTATATTTACACAAATTATTATAAGTTATTCCACGATTATTTAATGTACTTGCATTATTTGGTCTTATTTTCAATGATTTATTGTAATCTGAAAGTGCATTATCATGTCTACCTATCTTCTCGTATATTATTGCACGATTATTTAGTGTACTTGAATGATTAGGTCTTATTTCTAATGATTTACTGTAATCTGCAAGTGCTTTATCATATACGTTCATATTATCATAGGTTGATCCACGACAACTTAGCGTATTTGCATTATTTGGATTTATTTCTAATGATTTATTAAAATCTGCAAGTGCATCTTCATATTTATCCATTTTGTAATAAGTTAATCCACGATTATAGAATGCATTTACATTATTTGGGTCTATTTCCAATGATTTATTATAATCCGCAAGTGCTTCTTCATATCTACCCATCTTTTTATAAATTAATCCACGATCATTTAGTGTATTTACGTGATTTGGGTTTGTTTTCAACAATTCATTGTAATATTCAAGTGTTTCCGTATCATCATAAGCTGACTCATGATCGTAAAATGTATATATACTATTTCGATCTATTTCTAACGATTTTGCAAACAACATTTCATATTTGTCTACCTTGTAATAGGATTTATTACAATTGGCAGGCGCTTTTCCATATCGTTCTATCATTTTATAAGTTAATTTGCGATTATACGACGCTTTTGCATTTAACGGATCTAATTCTAATGCTTTATTAAAATCGGAAAGCGCTTGTTTATATTTTCCCATTTTAAAATAAATTGACCCACGATTAATTAATGTATTTGCGTTATATAGTCCTATCTCTAATAATTTATTAAAATCTGCAAGCGCCTCTTCATATCTATCTATGTCACAATAAGCTAATCCTCGATTATGTAATATATCTGCATCATATGGATCTATTTCTAATAACTTGTTATAATCTGCGAGCGCTTCTTCAAATCTGCCCATATGAACATAAATTGATCCACGTTTATTTAATATATTTGAATCACTCGGATCTATTTCCAATGATTTACTGTAATCAGCAAGCGCTTCCGTGTATCTTCCTATTTGCTTAAAAGTTAATCCACGATTATTTAGTAATATATTATTATTTAGTTCAATTCCTAATGACTTATTAAAATCTGCAAGCGCTTTATCGTATTTCCGTATTTCCAAGTAAGTCAATCCACGATTATTTAATGTATTTACATTATTTGGATCTATTTCCAGTGATTTATTGAAATCGATAAATGCTTCTTTATATCTGCTTGCTTTATAATAAGTTAAACCTCGATTATTTATTGTATTTGCATTGTTCGGTTCTATTTCTAATGATATACTGTAATCTGCAAGTGCTTCTTCATATCTTCCTAGCTTATAATAAATTAATCCACGATTATGAAATGCGTTAGCATCATTCTGATTTAATTCTACTAATTTATTAAAATCTGCAAGCGATTCTGTATATTTGCCTATTTCATCAAATATTCGAGCTCTATACGTATAAGCTAAAGGTTTTGATGATTTTAATTGAATTACTATGGCTAGATCTTTTAAAGCTTGCAGATATAATCCAAGTTTCCAAAATGCAAATGCTCTTCTACATTGAACAGAATAACTTTTTGGATAATATTGCAAAACTTGAGTTAACCATACCATAGCTGTCGTATAATCTTCCTGGTACTCTGCCTCAGCTGCTTTATTAAATGCTGGATGCAAACCTTTTGGACAAGTTTTTCGTAAAATTGAAACAGGAGATTTTAATGATAAATGGATTCTAAATATATGCATTTTATCCATTTTTAAAAACATATCAGTTAAATAATTTTTGTTAGTTGATATTTCCCGGGTTTCCAAATTACTTAAACATCCTGCTCGTTTTAATCTTTCGTGAAGACATTTTATCATTGCGTCTTGTATAAGATTATAGAGTGATTCTTCTTTGATTTCAGTCCTACAAAATGGACATTCGAATAATAATTTACCCTCAAGCACCGACATTTTTTTCCACTCATCAATAGCATAATAACTAACAGAATGACCGCAGCACGATAGAACAAGAAAATCGCCTGTTATTTGGCCGGTAATTGGGCAAGTAAAATTTTCAGCAATCATTTCTAATAAAAAATTTAAATCTTCATCTGATGAATTTTTCTTAGTTACTGGTTTTTTTTTGCTATTGATCGTATTTAATTTTCCTATAATTTCATTTTCTAACTGAAGTTTTTTCTTTACATCATGAATTAGGTTGTTAAAATCGTTCTGAGCATCTTTCGGTAATGCTTCAATAAATTTCTCTATTTCTCTTTGTACCATGTCCTCAAACCAATCAGGTTCTCGATAAGATAATGATAAAAGTAATTCTAAAGATTTGAATTGAATAAAACAACCTTGAGATTTTCGCAATGATTCTAAACCTAAATAATAACAAAGAGCTAAGCTAGTAGGTTGAATTGTTTTATAGCTTAAAATTTGGGCGAGATCTAATATTCCAAACCATAACATGTTTGATAGGGTAAATGACTCTTCACTGGTCCATAAATTTGAAAATTCATTTTGATCATTTAAAATTGTAAAAATATCCACATGAGTTGACTGTTTGTAATCCTCATTAAAAACATGCTGCCAAAGAGATTCGAGAATATAAGTCTCGTTATAGAATTGTATTATATTATAATTTCTATCCTGAGATAGAATTTTTAATGAATAATGTACAAAAAGAAGTTCACGCCATATTGGATACCAGTAACCAACAGGATATTTAATTCTAAGAACATCGGAAAATCTTGGTATAGTCCCACTAACAAATAATTCACCAAGAGTAACCGGAATGTTTCTGAAACCATTAGATTTTTTAGGAATGGCCCTAATAAATGTTAAAAGACCTCTATTGACATATCTTGAAAATTCATCAAAATAAGTTTCATCATCACGCATAATATGTAAGGTGTCGCGCAAATGGAGTAATAAAAAGTTAATGTTATAGTTCGGAAAATTCGTAACATTATCATTAGTGTTATCAATTTCTTTACTATGATCGTTGCCCTGACTAAAAGTTTTGCTTATTTGATAGTGAATATCAATAAAACTATTTAAATTATTATATAGTTTTTCTCGTATTTCACGATTTAATACAATAGGATAATAGAACGCTGTTTCTAAAACTGTAGTCCAAGTCCGAAGGCGTAATTCTAAATGTGGAATAGTATTACCTATACTACATTCAAACGAAGAAGCGTTTCCAAGTAATAAGAGCGCATCAATTAATAAATCTGCAGGAAATTTTACTTCAGGATCTTCAACTAAAAGTTTGAATCCAATTAAGTTTGACGGTTCGCTAAAATCTTTCATTAACTCTTTAGCACGATCAATAATTGCATTTTGATCTTCTATTTTAGCATTACTTTCGCTATGAGTAGTAAAAGTTGAATTATTTGAATATTCCTCCTTAATATTCAATAAAAAATTCAAATATTTAGCAACATGCAATGGAAATCATAAAACAAAAAAAAAAACAAAAAAAAACATTACTCTTACAGTCGAAAAACTAGAACTAGGAATTTCGTAACTTTCTTCCATTAATAACTTATAAAAAAATTGCTTTTTGAACTTTGTAATATTTGCAAAAAATTTCTTTGTATTTATCGGTCATGAAATATTTAAATTGTTAAAAATTTTCTCAACTCTTGGGTAAATCTCTGAATCTGTGCGCTACATAAAATAATCTTGGTGTATTATTTACGGTGATACATGCTTTTAAAGCATATGCAAGGTATGGCTAGTTGTGAAACTAAAGATCTGACAATGACAACATACCACTATTTCAAATGGACACAAAATACCAAAATATTATTACAAATTGCAAAAGTTTCACCAATCAAAAAGTATTTAAGAATTCCATTTGTTCGATATCCTTTCTACAAATGATTTGCCTACCCATTTTCTAGAATCTCGGTACTTGTTAAGGAAATGATTTCTAGATCGTGTTATTATATTAAGAACTTCATAATCGGATTGCAATTACTGTAGCACAGACTTTGAACATCATACTACGTATATGGTGCTGCCAAAGGAAAACCTGTAAGTAAAAAAATCAACGTAATTACTACTATATATATAATATATAATAATGGTAGCGTTAATTTTTACTTGGCGGCTCACATATTTATTGTTCAAGTCGTGACCAATAACTGCAGATATTTGGCGAAAATTTTTGATGGATAATCAGTTATCCATCAAAGATTTTTACCATAATATTTCATTATTCGAAAATATTTGTTTTATGCATTCGGCCGCGATAGCGGACCTAACAGATCTTTGACGAATGATGCAGTTATTGGCGTATTATCCTTCTGTCTACGACGATCTACATGTGGCGCTCTTATATTATTGAATTTAAATAAAAAAAATTAATTGAAATTGTCGATTAATGCAGATCATAGTGGATTGAAGGATAAAAGTAGGATAAAAGGGGTTATCTGACGATTCCTAGGTAAGCACCTGACGTTTTTTCATATCATTCTTGTTTGTCATAATCATTTATGCAAGAGATCACGACAAAAAATTTCTCATGCTAATAAGTTATAATATAAACAATAACATCAAATATCATATATTGGTCATACAAAATAAAAGGAAAATTTTTCGGAGTTCATGACACTCATGTGCACATAGGAGTGACATGAACTCCGATGAAAAAAGACCAGATCAATATTAGGAATGAAAGATTTAAAACATGTGATGATTATGATCCGAATATATTAAAATCGGTGAAAATTGATTTTTTTACCAATATTTTATAAAAATCACTCTGATTCTCAGAGATATATGCAACAGAATTTATTTTAGAAACTTAATTAATTATATTAAATTGGCAACTATTAAGTGCGATATAGTGCATAGATTCTAATCTTAAAAGTGTTATTAGAACAATCTTTAATAATAGTAGATTTTTGTTATTTTTTTGATCTTAATTAAACCAAAAATCAATTTTTTTATTTTAGTGTATATTTTACGTATATTATTTAGATTTGTTTATATATGATTTATTTATTTTATTAATACGCATCAATTTTGTCATGGCAGATTCTCGATTTTGATTGGCTAACTACTGACAAAATTTTGGCACGTATTACATATATTAATATACCATATTTGCGGTAAATATGTAGTACCCGGGTCTCTTACATTCCTAGTAGTGAAACAGTTTGTGATTTTTACCTAATTTGGGTTCGGGAGTTTTTGAAACCAGGGCTAAAACGACATAGTAAATGCCGGACATCCAAAATACCGTTTTTGATCTATCTAAATTAAAAATAATATATTAACAAAAACAATAACATAAATAATTTCTTATTTTACTATTGCTCTTTGATCGCAATAGTTATGCATCAAGAATGACACTTTGGATCTCCGGCATTTACTATATGTTTTAGTCCTGTTTGAAACCCAAACCTGTACTTATTTTTGCATATCCCAAACCTCAGGGGCCATACGAAATTAACATAACGCAGGATGAAACAACGTGGCGTATGTGATATTGTAGGTGAATTATTTTCACAATTGTGAAAATAATTCTCCTGCATCACTAGACAATAAAAATTTATTTACCTTATGATTCGCGCTCTAGCCAGCGATTTACAAATTTGCAATTACGACACAATCGGTGAATCTAGTAAAAATCTTTGGGAATCTACTGAATCCCAAATTATTGGATTTGGTTTACATTGCTAATTCCTAGGGCAAAATCTTGATTAGTACCCGGTGAGTACTTTGTCAGATGGAGGATATTTTATGTGGGGAAGTTTATATAAGGAGAATACGTAAATGCAATTAGGTTGACCAATCATTTAATAGGATTATAACGAAATTGAAAGAAAAGATATAAAGAAATCATGCACTATATAAATTGCGTTTTAGATATATCCGGGTTTTTTAAAATCATGTTTGCGACACATACTTGATTAATCCCAGGTACAAATCGTGGTCGAATAAAGCTCCACTCGGCATCACGTAATCCCGATATGATCTGATTTGAAACAGTTATTTGATGCAAATAGGAGACCTTTAAGATACAAATCGGATTCATATAGGCGTTCAACGGAATTCCGATAGCTCTATTGGTAAATCAATAAAGCTTGCCTTTAGTTTTATCGATTTACCAATATATTTCTATATGTCCTATATAATCCGATTTGTGTTTAAAGGCAGGTTCATATCGGGATTGCGTGATGCCGATTGGAGGCCGATTTGCCTTCATTCGACCTTGAAGGGGTTATTTGCCGAAAATTACGATAATTGGTAATTTTCGACCAGAATTAACATTTTTTATTCAAAAAAAAAAAAAAATTTTTTTTGGAAAAAGTAGGTCTGTTCTATAGTAAAATTAGCCCAGGAATATTTTTCACTTAATGGGCAGCTGGAGTAATCCCGACCTAAATTGTTCCTAGTCAATCAAAATCGAAAATCTGCCGTGACAAAATTGGCGTGGTTAAGTAGTTCATAGGATCGATTTTTTGTTCATTCAGAATTAGATGTAGCTTGAAAAAATTCAAAATAAATTCTCGGTTTGCAAAAATCATTTATCTCAAAATTTAGGCTTGTAAATCACCGACCCCAGACATCTCTGATATAGGTCATATTATTTTTTTTAGCAAATTGCAGAAAATTTGGTCAGAGATGAGGTCCTAATAAAAGAATTCCTCGTTCAACGACAGGCAATTTTAAATTTAGGGTGATAATTAAGGCTCCAGCTTCTAAAACGCCACCATTTTGCTAATAAATACAACCCGTTTTTATTTTGTTAAATAATCTAAATATATTTGCATAAATTATATAGCTAAATCAAGCATCTAAATATAAAATTCTACTTGTACGTATATGGTTCGGGCTGCAGCGTTGGCAATAGAGTCAATGGAGCTCCTAATGAAGCTCAATACTACTATTCATTGGTCCATTCAGGGTTCCATTGGGCTTCATTGAAACTCTGCAGCCCATTATTTCGGTATCGTATCATTAATTAATCCCAGATTACTATATTACATCACAGAGATTACTCAGATGTTATTCGAATATAAAATTGTACAAAAGTCTAATGCATAATAAAATTCCATCCATACAACAGTATCTTTAAAACAAATTATTAAGATCTGGAATGTCTTCTAAATCTATCCATAGATCAATATGATTTCCAGATAATACCTGAGAAATTATTTGTTGTGGCAAGAATTGTTTGCCTTCAGAGTTAGGTGACGATTTTATTACAAACCTTTTTCCATTAGGAGCACCCGTTGGAAATACAAATTTAATAAGGTCACCGAATGTTGTATCTAAAGTAATATGTATATTGCTTTTAAAGGGAGACTTTTTTTTCGTATGGAGAGTTACCAATCCTAACGTTGATTCTTCCGGTAAGTTAGTATCTGCATTTTTATTCTATACGATTAATTAGAGTAAATAATTAAATATTATAAATTTCATTATTTGTATTAAATTAATTAATTGTTAAACAACTACCTGAGCTGTTTCTTGAAAGGTTTGCGATTGAGAGTATGGTGATGAATCGTCTTCAGGCGTAAATCTTGGTGCACAGTTTGGTGGTGAATCTTCAGAATCTTTAGATGGTGGATCTTTAGATGATGGATCTTTAGATGGTGTTTCTTTAGATGGTGTTTCTTTAGATGGTGTTTCTTTAGATGGTGGTGGATCTTTAGATACTATTAATCGATCTAATGCTGTTTATTAAATAGAAACATAAGTAATCGATAATGAAATTATAAAGCGAAGATTATATACGCCATCCTTGAATCTCATCAGGTAAAGTTTGTTCTTTATTATTTCTATCACTATTGATGGAGATTTTATTGAATTGTCCAGTAGTTTTATCGACAGCATAAACCTTTTAAGAGAACTAAAAAATGTGAGGTACTAGGAATTTTTTACAAGTCAGAAAGCTGATTAAAAAAATACGAACGTTTAAAAATAAACTATTATCAATATCAAACGTGACTTCAATTTGTGGTGTGCCTCGAGGAGCTGGAGGAATACCAGTAAGAATAAATTTACCAAGCAAGGTGTTATCTTCTGTACTGGCACGATCACCTTCATATACTTTAATAAATAAGGCAGGTTGGTTGTCATAATATGTAGAAAAGATCTCCCTTATTTTCGTAGGCACTGAAGTATTTCTTTTTATAAGCGGGGTCATAACCCAACCATCAGTTTCAATACCAAGAGATGAGTAGATAGTATTGAGCAAAAGAAATTCATCCAATTTTCCTGATACGTTGCCAGATAATTTAGCAGCGAATGCTGCAGCACCATAGGCAACAGATTCATTAGGATTAATGGATTTATTTAGTGGTTTACCGTTAAAGAAATCCGAAATAACTTTTTGAACCATAGGAATACGAGTAGAACCACCAGTCAAAATAATTTCATGAACTTGAGTTTTATCTATTTTACCATTTCCAAGCACTCTTTCAATTGGTTCGAGAATAGATCTAAATAAATCCTGATTTAACATTTCAAATTTGGTACGAGTCAAACGAGTGTAGAAGTCAATGTTATCAAAAAGAGCATCGATTTCAATATTTGCACTATTTGAAACAGAAAGCGTGCATTTTGCACGTTCACAAGCAACCCTAAGACGACACATTGCACGAGCATCTAAAGTAAGATCCTTTTTAAACTTGGATTTAAATTCTTGAACAAAATAATTAACTATTCTTTGATCAAAATAATTTCCTCCAAGGATGGGATCACAAGCTTCAGCCTTCACTTCGATGACAGAATCCTCCAAAGTGGTGAGAGATACACCAAGGATTTCACTTCCAAGATCAATAGTTAGAATATTACATTCGTCTGTTGATTTATGTGACAATATATAGGTGATTACTGAAGCTGATGTATCACTAATAAGTCTAAGAGTATTCAAACCAACCGCATAAGCAGCATTTTTAATGGCTTGCCTTTGTACTAAACTATAGTATGCTGGAGCAATAACAGCATTATCAATCTGTACACCAGTAAAATTTTCAGCATCCTCTTTTAACTTTGACAATATCATAGAACAAATTGCTTCAGGTGTAAAATATTTAGTAGCACCCATCTCTTCAGTTTTAAAATAAGGCATATTATTTCTATCAACGATATTAAATGGCCAACGCTAACAAGAGAAAGACAGTTAGTTATAGGAATATAATATAAAGTATTTTATTAAAAAAATTCATACTCTTAGATTCATAATCAGATCTGTTTGGTCATTAAAGTTACAACCAACAAATTTCTTAGAACTATAAAAAGTATTGCAAGGGTTTCTAGATATTTGATTTTTGGCAGAATCACCAACTAAACGTCCATGATTAGTGAATGCTACATATGAAGGAGTGATGAGATTGTCACTATCATTTGTAATTATTTGAGTATGGTCTACTTTCCAAATACCCATACAAGAATATGTTGACCCTAGATCAATACCAACTAATAATTTGAAATCATGTTATTCAATTTCGGATTCATATTGTTAAAAAATTGTTAATATCAAACATACTAGACATGTTTTTTTTTTTTTGCTTGTTCACTCTTAATTATTGTATTGTTTAGGAATTAATGCTAGAAACAGTGTGTTTTAAGATGTTTGTAAAATTAAACGAGACGGTAAAGTAATTTAACGCTTAAATTTTAATTAAAGGTTGGATCAATGAAATTTAATCCACATTATAAGCATATTTGGTTTTTACATATGTATGTGCATACGTACATTTTATCACCACTTTGGAAAAGTTACAGTAATACAAATTTGGACAGTCGTACGTACGTACTGTACTGTACTGAACGAAGTACGCTTATATTAGAGTCTTGTTAACGCCACCCCCCACTTTTGTTAATGGCACCCCCCAGATATAAAAAGGCTCCGGAAGAGGTATTTTTATTAAGTAAATCCTTATTTTGACCTTAATAAAAGTTGTTCATCAGTCCTTTCCGGTTCTAATGGTAGTAAAATCATTTAAATTGGGCCAGTAGATTTTTTTAAAGTAAATAAAGTTAACTAACTTCGGGTATATATATCTTAGGAACTACTGGTCTGATTTTTATGATTTAACTACCATTAGAACAGCAAAGGCATGATGAACAACTTTTATTAAGATCGAACCAAGGATTTACTTAATAAAAATACCTCTTCCGGAGCCTTTTTATATCTGGGGGGTGCCATTAACAAAAGTGGGGGTGGCGTTAACAAGACTCTTTAATTATATTGCATTATATTATTCTATCGGATTATCGCTGTTTTCGAAATGGCTGAGAATAGCAAAATTTACAAAAAAAATTTTTTTATGCGAATACCCGAAAACCCGATTAGTTTAGAACATTAAAACAATTATGCGAGTGTATATGTAAATTGGAATCGATTGTTGACCAGTGTTCTAAACTAATCGGGTTTTCAAGTTTTCGGGTATTCGCATAAAAAAAATTTTCTTTGTAAATCCCGCTATTCTCAACCATTTCGAAAACAGCGATAAATTTTCTAAATACAAACCTTTCTGAGTGCGGTGGTCTCGATAGTTTGCACTCAGGGAGGGTTGATCGTACTACCCTGTAACACGTACGGCGGTATTAGCAATTTGTAAATTGTAATATACTATAATAGACATTAATTACTTTGAATGTAAATACAGTAGATTATCCGGCAGCTTACTATGATAGTGCTGCCAAAATAACTATATATTATGTCAAACATTATTACAGTAATTTCGAAAGTACGTACGTGTAGTTAACGAAGCTTATAAAATTTAGCTTTTAAAGTGAATCCCTTTTAATGATTAGGTTAGAGAGATCGTTCTAATATTCTTTTCCGTGTTAAGATATGGTACAGATAGACTATGTTGAAAACTTCTTTGTTTAAATAATTGATTTTTTTTTATAAACTGTACAATATTTCCTCCCAATATTGATATTTCACGTATTTTATAAAAACTTGATAGGTTGTTGTCATTCTGAACCGTAAAAAAATTTGAAAACATGAAAAAAAAAGCATTCTTCTGTCAATCGATTGCCAACCAATTTAAAATTTTCCTGATGTAGTTAATTCGTAATAGTTATATCCTGGGCAGTTGGGTATAAGCGGGACTTTCAGCCCGCTTATACACATAGTGCCCAGGGTATAACTGATTTATGCCCTGCGATCTTGATATAGTGACCAGGGTATAAATTCGGATAAATCTCCTTCACATAGTCATCACTTGACTGTTTAAAATTGTATAAAATTTAGAATCTTGAACCTAGGGATGGTAAAAATCATGATTTAAATCATTTATTACAAAAATTTTTATATAGAAAAATATAAAATTATTTTTCAAAAGCTCACCCGGAAGTATTCATAATAAATAACTTATTTAAAGGCAAATGCCAGCTGGATAAACAAAAACACCTTGCCAAGTTCGATCTGCATTTCGAACCTGTCAAACCATCTTTTGAAGTAGTAAAATTTGATGAATCTTTTCTTATAAAAGATTTTTACATTTATTAAATAGTCCTTTAAAGATCATTATGCGTGATATCCTCTTCACAGTGGATACATATTTGGCGAGGTGTCCAGTAATGTTTTTATAAACGTCTTTAAAAGTCTTCCGAGAGTTCTTTACCATACATTTAAATTACAGGTTTTGGCCATCAATTTCGGACACCCCACCTACTTTTAAATACTTGTTAATTGATTTTTATTATTTGGAGTGGGTACATTCTTGATAAGGATTTCCGAAATTGATAGCCAAAAACCTGTATTGCAGAATCAAAGTAAGCAAATTCCTGAATTCATTTCATATGGATTACATAATAAATCATGCTTTATCAGTGATTGCGATTTAAAATCATGTGTCATCCCTATTTCAAAACTTTTAAATACGACATATATCCTTTTCGTCGTCACTTTCCAATGGCATGTTCCGCAACTTTTACTCGATTTGTCATAATTCGACAAATTTTTTTATTCTCTTAAATCTGATAAATTTATTTAGCTATAATACTTTTCGTACCGCCTATAGGGCAATTATATTAAGGCTTTCTGCAGTAGCATAGCGGGCTTTCGTTGTGATTGGTTAATTTTTTGTAGATCATTTCGTGACCTTCATAAATTCTATTGGTTCGG
>CAJVPY010003350.1:0-14258 GCA_910591965.1 Dentiscutata erythropus | reverse complement strand
GAGAATTCAATCTTCAGGATCTTGCAAGAAAACATTATCTTCTAAACGCAGAATTTTAAATTTATCATCAGAACGTATGTAAATATTTTCTCTAACGATTACTAATGTTCAATTTTATATACTTGGTGATTATCACTATTATTATCATTTTATGTAGTACGAGCACTTGTGTATCATGCTTATGAATGATTGCATGCATGCATGGCATGATACCGCAGTTGCTCATCTCTAGGTGTGCAACAGCCTATAAGCAGGATCTTGCGGATTTTTTATTAAAACAAAATTTAGATTATTGAAATAAATAATTAACTAAATAGAACATTATTTTTTTTTAAATTGAACCTCAAGGCTAGCTTTAAACTGAAATAAAGCTATTTTTTTAATATTTTTATAAAAAATATTTAGAACACTAATGATTAGCTTTCTTGGTTTCGATTATTAATATTCTTTTACTTTTTTATAAAAAGATTAAAAAAATAGCTCTATTTCAGTATAAAACTTCAATTTAAAAAAAATTGTATGTTGTTTGATTAATTATTTATTTCAATAAATATAATTTTATTTTGATAAAATTTATAGTGATAATTATATTAATGTGGGTTCAATTTACAATATGTATTAATTATATTAGGTTATACAATTGGGTTCCATTACTTTAAAATCCAAAAGCAATTTTTAATACAATCGGGATTTTATTTTCTGGATCGGGATTTTAAGTATCAGGATTCTCTGGAGCAAACTCTAAAATTACCATTAGAAAATCTATGATCATTAGTAACCCTGACTATATGATTTTAATAGGCAGTTGAACACCCTAACAAAACATCATATACTTTTATTTATAGTTATATAGTAAAAATTTAACAATAATACCAATAAGCAATATTTTAAAATTTAATTGCTTTTTTATTTTTAAATTTCTGTGATAATTGTACAGTATTTATAATAACTTTGAAATCAAATTATTACTATATAATAAGATTCAAAATTTTACTAATAATAGTGAATTAGGATCATACTTAAAAATATTTACTGTATTAAGAAACAATTTTTGTTATTTTTATAAAAAAAAATTTTTCCTCTAAAGTTTATGTAAAACTGTTGCTTATTTATTTTATAATAATTTAGTTTTTTTATTTTTTTATTTTTATCACTTTTATAAATATAGATTCACTTTAAATAAAATACATTTTAATATAAAAGACCTAAATAGGGCTGTTATTTATTTTTCCGACGTGTCATTCTATATCCATGAACAGTTGCCCTAACAATATCACTTCCTCTATCCTTCTCAAACATTGGTTTCATTGGTGTTTCCAAGATTTTTTCAACTTTAAACAAACCATCTGCTTCTGCTTTCTCAAAAAATTCCATATCTTTGTATGCAAGCCATGGCCGATGATGTGTAAAAAACACAAGTACTTGTCCATTTTCAATTAAACATTCTTCACATGTCTTCAATAATGCAGAATGTTGAGAATGATTAAATATTAAATCAGATAAGATAATTAAATCATAATATGGTCTTTTATTCGTAGATTGTGAATTTTGTTGCGAAGAAGAAATTACATCTAGTAATGGGCCTGTATGACTTCCCCAAAGGTATCCCTAACATCAAAATTAAATTAATAAGTATATAAACAATACAATGATAATTGAATTTAAAAAATTTACCAAAATTTTTATATTAGTAATATCGCAACCATCTTTTAAAGGAAGATTCATCTGCACATTATATTTTATATTTTCAATCAAATCATTATCAGGATAATCTGTTATGACCACCTAAAAGAAAGAAAGATCACAGCCATATGAATCAATATTATTATTATCACATCTGGCTTATACAAACCAACCTTTTTCGCACCATTTAAAAAAGAAATAAATGAAGGTAGTGCACCACCAGCTCCAAGCTCTAAAACATTTTTACCCGAAACAAGATCTTTATGTTCATCCAAATACCATGAAAGACATTTACTCGCATTCCACAGTTGATGAGCCCATAATGGATGAAAACCAACTAAGCGTATATTAAAAGTTTGTGGCTCATTCGCTCTTTCTTATATTTATATATAGTATTAAGTATATATAATGAGAATAACTATAATAAGTAGATTCATCAATAATTTTTGGTAAACGACGGATACCGGATGATATATGGTCTGCTTTACGCTCAAAGGTTACAAATGTTGGTTCTGGAGGAGGAGGTCGAAAATCTTCAGGTTCCTTATATATATAATTTATAAATTTTTTTGGATATCATTAATATTTAAACAGATAAATGAACCTAAACGATAGATAAAAACCTTAAAAAGTGATAAATCATGGTCTTCCAATTCTAACTCCATTTAGAAGGGTGTCTATTAAAACTTCCGTCGAAATTCCATGGATAATGCGGTGCCGATTCACGTGATCTGTTAGAGTTAGCATTCAAGGACCCGGAAATTTTTGGAGCAAAAACTTGGCTAACGATAACGCTAATATTTGGATTTAAATCATTAACTAATAATCCTTTGGTCATGTTTAATAATCAAATTACTTTTAATTTTTGTATTTAAAGCAATTTGAGATGTTTTATGTATAAACTAATTGGTTGCGATACTCACTGAAATATCATAACTAGAAAATTGCTACAACCAAGATATATATATATATATATAAAAGGATGTTCGCATTAATGATAGGATTCTAAATTTTAGATTATATTTTATTAGTTGACTAAAATCGGCGAAATGTTATGGATGAACCTGAAATATGGCATATGGTTGAGCAAATTTCTGGAGAATATCTGAATTATTTTTATATAATGAACTACATACAGTAATTAATAGCCCTGTATAGACTTATTTAAAATTATGGTTGACTCCTATCACTAGTTGGCACTATAGTAATTTTATATGTTTTTATTATGATTTTTACTATAGTTTAATACTCAAAAGTATGTAACATCTAACAGCTAATAATGAATATCTATATTAAGATTCCATTGACTCTATGTTTTCCACGCCTTCCATTTCTTCATCCGCTGGAATTTCATTGAACATGTATTGCTCCTGATATTCTCTCAAATAATTCACAGATCTTTTTTCATCCAAAAATAATTTATATACACGTTTGACATCATTTGCATCTACAGTCGTTGCCTGTTATAAAAATATGGAAAATGTTAAGTACCGTATATGTGGGTATTATGCGATTTCCGACCAATTTCGCCTTTAACTAATAACTACTAGTTTTGATCAAAGTGTGATATCACGGGATCTAGTAATTCGATTTGAATGATTTTGAATTATCTCGCTGAGACGATTCGAATGTACCAAAATTATCACAATCTGACTACTAATCCCGAGATATCACGGCTTGATCAAAACTAGTAGTTACTAGTTAAAGACGAAATTGGTCGGAAAATCGGCATAATATAACTTAATGATCTTTAAAGATAAATATTAACTTTGCGTTTTTTTGCGACAAGGTGAGATGTAGTGATTAGATTAATAGCATATCTCAGCGAAGTTTCCACTCCAATTTTTGTTAAAACGTCTCGTGCTTCGTCAGTCATTGAAACATCTTCTTCCTCACACCTTTTGTCGAGGTAATAAAATAAGAAACAAAATCTTTACAAGATAGAATATAGAATGCTATATTACCTAATAGTTATAATCTTTTTTATTGACTCTTCATCATATGGTGTTGTGCTGATGATCAACAATCTATCCAACAAGTCTATTGGAATGCCGTGAGGGCTTTTATATTTCGTACCACGAATACGTGTAATACCACGATTTGAAGCCATTATGACAACTGGTGCTCTTTCATCCTCAAGAGCTCGATTTAGAAAAGAAAAGCATTCAATGTCGAGCATATGAACTTCGTCAATAAAAAGAACCTAAACAATTACAAATATGTAAACCATGCATTTCACTAAGTTGCATCACCGATAATAACTTACGCCAGGAACGATTTCTGCTTTTCCCTCTTCCCTCCATTCAGTAACCTTTGTATTTATTTGTTCTCGCACTTCAGACTTGATTTCACCAGTATCACCTATCAACGAAGATAAATATAGATTTTCTACTATTTGTTAAGAATTTTTATAAACTCACCTGAAAATAATGCCAAAAATCCTTGCGTTCGACTATTGATCACATCAATTTCGTGTAACGAAACTGTATGAACCACTTCTCTACGCTTTTGTAGTTCACCTTCGGGGCATTGTACAAATTTTGTCTACATAAATATTGATGATAAACATGATTCTGATTTTATGAAAAATAATTTAATAACTATCACAAAATGATCTCTTGTAGATCTCTTGCAATAGAGGTGACACCATTAATAAAATGTATTATCACTCGTATTTTCGCGTAATAACGCTCACATACGCTTTATTTTGAGCATATGTGCATTATTTCGAGTACGCGCATGCCGTTATTTTGAGATAAAGGCCGATTCTGCATAAGATGACATTTATGTGATTTGCTAATTAATATCAAATAATTCAATATGTAACCTTATATGATTTTACACAGAATGCGCGTTATTTTGAGCCATATATGCTATTTAAGAAGCATGATTTTCTGAGCAACGTCCCTACCCATTATTTCGCGAAAATACGGTAATTTATATAGAATAGCATCACCTATATTGTAAAAACTTACGTCTGCTCCCATTGCATCATAATCCCTAGCGCGTGTAAAGGAACGACCTAGTTTTGATATCTTTCCGGACGCTTTGTCCAATGTAATAACGTCACTATTTATATTCATGGGCCATATAATATACGAATGAATGTAATCTTTCTTTCCATTAGAAAAAAAATTCGTTTATAGTAAAATAATTTTTACCCTGCCAGAACCTTCTCTTTATTTAACGCATCTACCATTTTATGACCCAATTCATATATAGTTTCCATATCAGTCGTTTTTAAAGTGAGTTTTCCGGTTTTCGTACCCTTTTTATTTAGAAAAAATAATAAAATTAGTCCAAATGCGCTTTATACAAGTGCAATGAAAATATCAAAATTTTATCCTTACACCTGTGATAGAACGGTCAATTTGAATTTCAACTACTTCTCCTTCTATAATTTCAGCTTCTTCTTTAATACGAACGCCAATAGAGCGACGAAATGCTTGTGTAAGTGCTTCAGTTTTAGACATTTCAAGAGAAAAAATTTCAGAAGCTGCAAGCATCGTAAAAGGTATATCTTTTCCTAATGCTTGAGCAATACCTATAAACAAACTTTAAATTAAGAATTCTAATTATTAAAGGCGAAGATAATTTTAATGACGATCAAAGTTACCCATCGCAATCGCTGTTTTTCCTGTGCCAGGTGGTCCAGCCATTAAAATCGCTCTACCAGCAATTTTACCCTCTTTTATCATTTGTAAAATAACGCCAGCTGCTTTGCGTGCTTTAACTTGACCAACCATACCCTGCGATACTTGACGAGGCTCTAGAGATTCGTCAAGACCAAGTCCTCTAATATGTGAATGCGCGCCTATATAATTTAATGTTTTCAGAATATTTATATTTATTAGTTGAAAATTTATTTTCTTAAAAATAAAATAAAAATAAAAGACTACCAATGCGCTCCATTTTTGTTACATCCTTAATCTCTGGTGTTGTCGTGATTGTACCTGCCTGACATTCGTCTTATTGAGAAACTAATAATGTCAATCGCGACTATACACAGCAAAAGAAACTTAATGTACCATTGTAAGAATTCAACGCGTTAACGAACACTCTCCGATAGTTTACTTCCAAATATGTAAGCGCTAATAAATGGATGCCTATGTTACACCTAGATCCTAGATCTTACTGCCCCGTTCACGCCAGGGACGATTTCTGCGGTTGTTGATTTATTATTTCTGCGCGCCAACTTTATTACCGTTAATTGATTGTCTACCCATTCTTCCGAGAATATCCGATAAGCTCAGCTAAAATACGCAATTTTGATTGGATCTCAATCAAAATTTTAGGTTCTGCTAATGAAAATTTTACGATCAAAGGTTAAATTAAATTCTTGGTCTAGAAGGCTTATCGTTATGATATATACCGGACAACTCGGACAACATTCGGATAAAAATTTTATTATCGTTATGACCTGCTTTAAGCCATTAGATCAGTTTTAATAAAAAAAATGTTGGGAGGGAAGGCAACTATCCGAAATTTCCCGATAATGCTTGAATTAATGCTGGCCAAAATTAATACTGCATTAACTCCAAAGTAAACCTGGTAACTTAAAGATTTAGGTATTATTATTTGAAACGCGCTATTCCACGTTATAAAAAAAAAACTTCCACTGACACCATGGAAATTAATGGCGAAAATGAATCCGACGGTTTTTACATGATTGTACGTATTTGTCTTCGTTTCAGGAAGCCAAATGTTAGCATCATCGCTTTGCTTGTTAGGATCTATTTTTTTTAATCATACTTGTTCGATGTACAGGAGGAAATTGATATACCTTTTGAAGAAGAAATTCTACGTAATCCATATACTCTAAAATCCTGGTTTCGATATATTGATCATAAAGTAGAGCAACCTATCCAGCAAAGAATTTTCGTACATGAACGTGCCTTAAAAGAGTTACCAGGTTCTTATAAATTGTGGAAACAATATTTAGATCTTCGAAGAGAACAAGTCCAAGATTTAAATCCGGCTAGATATGAAAAAGAATATTTGAAGGTTAATAATTGTTTTGAGAGAGCATTGGTATTACTACATAAGGTACAGGCTAGTCACTTTTATTTTTTATTTAATTTATTTGTCAAATGATAATCTTCGTTTGTTCCACTTAGATGCCCCGCATATGGATAGATTATTGTAGTTTTCTAATGAAGCAATGTAGAATTACGAAAACTCGTAGAACTTTTGATCGAGCATTAAAGGCTTTACCAATTACACAACATCCAAGAATATGGGAGATTTATTTAAAATTCGCAAGAGATATAGGTGGAGAAACTGCTATCCGACTGTATCGCAGATATCTCAAGGTGAGATATTGTAACAATTTTTTATATTAATTTTGGAGTTTGAAATAATTATATGGTGAGTTACTTGCTTTAATATCAATGAGATTGATTTCTCTAATAAGAGCATGAGGAGCTTATAATTTTCTATGAAATGGTGCGCTCCTATGCTTTGTAACAATAAATTTACTGAAGTGCTTATGACAGTGGCTGGATAACATATAATTGTATTTTTAGTAAGAAAATACTCATAATTATATCATAAATATCACATTAGTTGGAACCAGATCATGTAGAAGAATACATCGATTTGTTACTCTCATTAAATCGGTACGATGAGGCTGCAAAACGACTCGCTCAAGTTGTCAATAATGATCGTTTCCAATCAATGCATGGCAAATCCAATTATCAGTTGTGGATGGAACTTTGTGATTTAATATGTGAGCATCCGCATGAAATTAAAAGTCTAAAGGTAGAACCAATTATACGAAGTGGAATTCGAAGATTTACAGACCAAGTGGGAAAATTATGGAATTCACTTGCAAATTATTGGATAAAGTTGCACCATTTTGAAAAGGTATTTGTTTACCAGTAAGTTTTTATAATTTGTTTATATGCGTTCAATCAACCTTTTCACATTGAATATAGGCAAGGGACGTATTCGAAGAAGGTATTAGCACTGTGATGACTGTCAGAGATTTCACACAAATATTTGATACTTATGCAAAAGCTGAAGAAGCTGTCATTGAAAAAAAAATGGAAGAGGCAGCTGAACGCACAGAGGAGGGTCAAGAAGATCCGGAACAAGATTTAGAATTAGATTTGAGATTAATGCGATTCGAACAATTAATGGATCGTAGACCATTTTTGGTAAATGATGTCTTATTAAGACAAAATCCGAACAATGTTCATGAATGGGAGAAGAGGGTTTCGTTATGGAAAGATAACCATGAAAAGGTTTGTTTACTTATCTAGAAAATTAACTTTTTTTCAATATAATAAATGAATACATTAATTCATTAAGGTTTTACCATTTTTATATTTAGATTGTTGAAACATACTCAAAGGCAATGAGAACTATAGATCCTAAGAAGGCAACTGGAAAATTTCATGAATTATGGGTTAATTTTGCTAAGTATTATGAGAAAGGAGGCGACCTTGAAAATGCACGTACAATTTTCGAAAAGGCAACCCATGTCAATTTTAAGAATGTTAACGATTTGGCTTCCTTGTGGTGTGAATATGCAGAGATGGAATTGCGGCACGAGTATGAATTTTTCAATATATATATAACTTTTTATGATTATTCTATAAGCAAAAATAGTAAATATATTTATAATTACACATTTAAGATTCTATGACAGGGCAATTGATGTAATGGGTCGTGCCACGGTTCCGCCGGCAGGAAATCCAAATGTAGATTTTCGTGATGAAGTATGAAAGAATAGATTTTTATAATTATGATAATGCAATTTTATGCACATCGGTTTTAATATCGAAATAGTTTTTTAACAATTTTATGTGTAATATACTTTTCTTGTAGTCTATACCAGTTCAAAAACGTGTATTCAAATCAATCAAACTATGGTCGTTTTACGTTGACTTAGAAGAAAGTATAGGAACTGTCGAATCAACAAAAGCTGTCTATGATCGAATACTTGAATTGAAAATAGCAAACCCACAAATAATCATTAATTATGCAAATTTTTTGGAAGAAAATAAATATTTCGAAGAAAGCTTTAAAGTAAATACTCTTTTATTCATGTTTATAATAATCAATTGTACGATTTTTTGAATTCTATTCAATTTAGGTTTATGAGCGTGGTGTTGAACTATTCAATTATCCAATCGCATTTGAAATATGGAATGTGTATTTGACGAAATTCATTGAACGATACGTACGTATATATTCAACTTACGCGATATAACATTTTAAGCTAAAATATGTTTTTCATTAATCAGTCTGGTTCAAAACTCGAACGTGCGCGAGACCTTTTTGAACAAGCTCTTGAGAAATGTCCACCAAAATACGCAAAATCATTATATCTTATGTATGGAAAATTGGAAGAAGATTATGGATTGGCAAGACATGCAATGCGCATTTATGATCGTGCAACTAGAGCGGTATCTGATGAAGACCGTTTTGAGGTAAATTAGATAATATAATTTATGCCATTTTGGTGTTATCACATCTAACTTACTAAAAAAATGCTTTTAGATGTTCAACTTTTATATTGCAAAAGCGGGTGCAAACTTTGGTGTCACATACACTCGTGATATTTATGAACGCGCGATTGAAGTATTACCTGATAAAGAAGCCAAAGATATGTGTTTAAAATACGCTGAATTAGAGCGCAAGCTAGGTGAAATTGACCGAGCGAGAGCCTTGTATGCTCATGCGTCACAATTTTGTGATCCAAGGGTTTGTATCGTTTATAAATTCTTCGCTTAATTAGTTTAATTAATCATTAACGACTAATTACGCGTTTATAGACAGTGCCATCATTCTGGCAGATATGGCATGACTTTGAGGTTAAACATGGAAATGAAGATACGTTCAAAGAAATGCTTAGAATCAAGCGTAGTGTTCAAGCTCAATATAACACAGAGGTGAGATTATGGAAAAGTTTTTTATTTCGGTATAGATTAGTTTACACACAGCCATTGACTCGAGTTTCTTTTCAAGGTTAATTTCATATCTGCGCAAATACTCGCAACTCGTCAAGCTCAACAAGCTTCTCAACAAGAAGGCGCACCTTCGAGTACCACATTAACACCAGCTCCGAATGCAATGCAACTTGCAGAACAAGAAGCCCTCCAAAACAAAGGAAGTTCTCATACTTCTGCTAGAACAATGACGTTTGTCCCGTATGTATTTCTCGAGTTTCATACGAATCCTTTATTTTGTTTAATTAGAGTTATATTCAATATTGTATCATCATATTTATGTTTTTACATAGTTCATCTACGCAAGTAGATAAGGAAAATATGTCTGCTAATCCTGATGAAATTGAAATGGATGAGGATCTTTAAGGGTAGGGGCATGTCGATCATTTTTCATATGATATTTGTGACACAACGTGATTTTTGCAAAAAATAGAAATATGCTACTAATAAACCTTTTTTCTATTGCAATTAATTTTATAATATTTTTATAATAAATAAATTAAAATATGTTCTTTATAGTAGTATAATTTTAATAGCTAAAATATTTAAAAAAAAATATACTTGTATATATTGTAAAGTTTTCCAAATTTTTTGGAGTTACATAAAATTGTTGATTTTGATTGGTTCATATCACATGATCATCATATGATAAAAAATAATACCAAGTTTTTTAAATATGATGAGTAGAGATGCGAGCTATATCTATACTGTATTATACTTTTTTTTTTTTTTTTTTTTTTTTTTTTTTTTAAAAAAAAAAAAATTTGGCAATCCTGCTTTTATTGTATAAGGAATGTGTAGCTAAGTGTCAACAACTTTTCCTTCTCTTCAATAAAAGCTCACCTGGCTGCTTAAAGATGCCCAGATGCGATCTGCCATAGCAATAATTCACTTCTCTCTAGCATTTAATTTACTAGATGACTCACTAAAAAATCACTGAAAGCTTATTGCTAGCTTTGTCAAGATCGCCTTTTTTTTTAACATTTTTTCTTTTTCAAAGAGGCATAGGAAATAAAAGAAATAAAAAAAAAAACAAAAAGAAAATGAATACAACAAAAAAAGAAAAAACAGAAAATTATAGTAAAATAAAAAAAAAACAAAATCAAATATGAAGAGAAATATAAAGAAAAAAATGCAAAAGAAAAAAAAACAAAAAAGACAGCAAAAAATTCTGTTTTTTAGCACTACTATAACCATATCTGATTAAAGTAAAAATTATATAACAACTACAACAATTGTATATCTCAATGTAAAGCAGGCTTTAATATACAGTAAAATAAAAAAAAATCAAAATCAAATATGAAGAGAAATATAAAAAAAAAATGCAAAAGAAAAAAAAACAAAAAAGACAGCAAAAAATTCTGTCTTTTAGCACTATTATAACCCATGTCTGGTTAAAGTAAAAATTATAACAACTACAACAATTATATATCTCAATGTAAAGCAAGCTTTAACATATATACTATCCGACTATCGACCCATTTTAGATATCTTATTAACCAGAGACCCCAATCCAAGTTATATGAAATAGCATTGTATTTACAAGCAGTATCTGAAATTCAATTTTTAAATTAGTTGTAGGCTACAATCAATTGAATATTTAATCAAAATTTATATACGGAATTTGCATATATATTTCAGATTTTGGTTGCAAAAATTTAAAACTTTGTTGCAATTTGCAGACTCCACAACCCAATTTTAGACACTGTCTACAAGTAAACAAGACATGTAATTAAATTCTACTGAGTTTATCTAAATTTGGAATATAAACAAAGCCAATTTTTTGGAGGGTAAGCCAAATCTCCACTTTTTGTAAAAAATTTTGAAAGACTAATAAAAAAGCGGAAGTAAGTAAGAGAAAAGTCACTTGGCCAAGTAAAAGAGTATAGCTTAAGAATAACAAGTTCTTTACTATTCCTTAGTTATTTAGCAACAGAATACTTCAGCGATAGAAGAAAACTATATTCCTCACAAAAATTTTATATACAAGAACACATTTCTCTAGCTTGTTATCTTGTATAAAGATACTTTTAGCTTACATGTTGAATATATAAAGGAGTTCTTATAATTGCATAAAAGATTGATCTTTATAAAAACTGCTTTGTTGTCTATCCACTACAGATCTTTTCTACTCTCCAGTATTCAAATTTAACTTTTCTTTCATAGAAAATTTTGGTTTAAATAATTGTCAGAAAAGTTGTATATCTTTAATTATTGTTTTTTTTTGTTTTTTTTTTAACAATCATGTTATATAGTAACTTTATTTTTATATAGATTTTATATTTTTATTAATATGAGGCCTTTCTGGTTCTAATAATAGTAAAATCATTAATGTTGAACCAATAGTTTCTAAGATATATATATCCAAAGTTAGTTAACTTTCATTTACTTTAAAAAAAAAACTATCAGTCTGATTTTAATAATTTTACTACTATTAGAACTAGAAAGGCCTAATAAACAACTTTTATTAAAATCAAAAAAAGAGTTTTCTTAATAACAATATCTCTTCTGAAGCACTTCTTTAAATTTTTAGGGGGTGGTATTAGCAAAAGTGAAGAGTGAAAATAGCAATTCTCTAAATATATTGTATAAAGTACATATTAAAAGAAAATCTTGTATATAAATAAATATTAATTTTATTTCTTCAAATTGTCATAATATCTAACCAGAGTAATTATATTTTTTTAAAAAATATTTTGTATCATTTATATTTAGTAAACATAGTTTTGAAAGCTTTTCAATACATCTATATTTTTGAAAGTGCTTAAGAACCCAACTTATAAAAGATATACTAAATCTAAGTGTTTGGTAATTTTTCAAAATGATAGGTCTCTAAATTTTTTAAAAATATTTTCCAGCAAAAATGCTTTGAAAATATTATAATTCTGTATTCTACTAGAGATAAAATATTTGTAATATTTACAGTATATTAGTACTTGATCTTTATATATATATATAAATTTTATTGAATCTATTACTGAAATCACAAACTTAAGGGTAGAGTTAGAGTTTTTAAGATTCTTTATACCATATTATACAATTGGTATAATATCTATATTATACATAAAGAGTATATATATAATATCATAATTAAAACCAATTTAACCAATTAAATTGTTTTATTTAAGGACATGAAAATTCCCAATTTAAATAGCTAATTTTTAGAAATTTCTAAAAGATTCTAAACCATATTAAACTATATAGAAGCAAAATATTGATAATACTATATTATTTGTGAACTTCAACACACTTCTTTGAAATTTTGAAAGTATCTGACTTTACAAACCACTTTCCATATTCCTGCCGGGTTTTTTGGTATTTTTCTTAAAATTTTTTTCAAAATGTGGGAAATTCAGCATACTCTCTACAAAGGATCGATATTGTTTACATAGCCAAATTAGGAATGGCTAAATTACAAGAAAGTTACGCTACTACACATCTAAACAACAATGAATGACATGCAATGGGTTTGTAGGGTAAACAAAAAAAATTTTGTATTCCTCACGTAAACAACCTATTTTAATACCAAAGTAAAGTAAAGGTGGAGATTGTTTTATGGAGTATTAAATAATTTTTTAAGCCTTGCACTGGCACAATTAGTATTGTTATGTTTATATTTTTTTTTTTGCCCTTTCTTTTTTATATCTTTTTTTTTTTTTGTTTTTTGTATTTGGTTTTCGTTTAGGTCTTGTAGTACTTCCCCTTTTTTTTTACTATTCTTTTTTTAGTTTAGTTTTTTTTTAGTTACTTGTTGTTCTTTGGGCAAGAATTATGAAATCCTTTTGCTCTGATATTTAAAAGAGGAGGGATTTAGAGAAATTAGCAGTCATGACAAGCCATAAAACCATTCGTAGATTTATTTATCTACTTAAATAGCGGGAGAAATAAGTAATAAAATAAACTCTACTATAGCAGGTTAAACATACAGTAAGTACACATTTGATATAACCAGGTTAGTTAACACTTGTAATTTAAATAGTTGGGTATGATGTGTTCAATAAGATTGATAAACTCGTGTAGTTTGTTTATTATAGCCTAATAAAGTGGAGGCATGACTGCCAAAAGTTAAAAAAAATAAAATAATACTATATAATATACAGTAGCATTATGATACTATATTATACTACTATTTCTATTATAATAAAAACCCTAGATAGGGTGTATATAGATCATTTTTAATAGTAATCATGTTGTAATCATATGAAATCAGATAATTGACCAATCAAGATTGTAAACAACATAGATTCAACCAATCATAATTAACAATTTTTATACAACCTAAGTAAATTTGAATCAATCTAAATAAATTTTATTAATATATGAAGATAGATTTTTTTAAATTATATGATGTTTAAAATTTTACTATAACAAATGCGAAGCTTCAAATTACATACCACAAAATTTTGATGAGTATTGATTATAACTTCAAAAAGTTTTATTAGAAATGTATTTTTGCTTTCTATATAAAATTTTATTGTACTACATAAATCATATGAAAATTGATCCCCGAGCAATCTATAAACAGCTAAGGTTTTTCAAAAATCTTAATATATTTCTAAAAACAGAAAAGATCTACAGAAAAATAGTTAAAAATAAGCATTAATATTACTAAATATAGAA
>CAJVPY010003349.1:0-14260 GCA_910591965.1 Dentiscutata erythropus | reverse complement strand
TAATTTTCTAAATTGGTCGATGATAATCATCGGCAGATTTTTCAAATAACATGTACACCGGATGCTTTACTATAGCCCGTAATTTAATTAATATAGGATCGACGGGTTGAAGACGGGTAACCCGCGGGTTGACCCGTCCGCATCCACCCAGGTGTAGGGATTGACCCGGGTAGAAATTGCTGCTATATGATTACCCGTGATACATGATAATTTACCCGGACCCGGGTAATTTAATAATACCCACCAATCTCTACCCGGATGGCCATAACCACAACCCGGATACCCGATCCACCCGGGTTTACCCGGGTTGAAACACTATATGCACAATCGTTAAGATTAGGTGACATTTTTATTGATAATTTTTTTTTTTTGATTTTTTTTAGACTTGACTTTCGCGAAACTATACGGAACGATGCACATGAAAATATGTAAGTATATACATTTCTGCACGTAAATGTATGTGGGATAAAGCACAGGAAAGCACGTAAAAGTGCACGTTAATACATGCAACGGTGCGCTTTCCTTTATACTGTCCCGGTATATTTACGTACAGCTAGTGCTTCAAATTTCCGTGCATTGCATTAACCCTAGATGCAACGAAATTGTCACGGTAGATTCTTGATTTTGATTGGCTAAGAGAGACGATCAGAAAATTAGGCCGGAATTACTCGGATAGAATTACAGCCGCCTATTAAGTGAAAATTGTTCCTGGGCCAATTTTACCGTAGTGCAGCCTTATCTTTAAAATTTTCTATTTTTGTAATGAAAAAATCAAAATGTTACTTTCGACCGGAAATTAGTAAATAATTTTGTAATGCGGGCCAAAAACTTTGCAGATTACGGTCGTTAGCTCGAGAATCTGCTGTGACAATTTTGTTGCGGCAGCTATAGTAATATATTATGCCGTGCTTCGGTTTCTTTTAGGTATTTCGAAAGTCAAATTTTATAACCGTACCTAATTTTTTACCAAGTCAAGACGATTCTAACGACAGTAAAATCATCAAAATTGGTTCAGTATAACTCTCAAATTGCCCTTCAAAGTTCGGGCGGCTTTGTTTACGAGTATGCAGATCATGTAAAGCAATGTAAACAAACGTCGCCCAAATTTTGAAGAAAATTGCGAAAGTTCTACTGGACGAATTTTTATGATTTTACTGACTTAGAATCGTCTTGACCTGGGGAACAGTTTTACTTAGAAACAGAAGGTAGGTTTACTTAGTACAAAAATTCTATATTATTTATTCTTAAAATTATATCCGAAAATAAACACCTCTTATAACAAAAAAAGGGTGCTTAATTTGTTTATTACTAAAGATATATTCGCAAGATTGGAATTTTTTATACTTTTTATCACCATAGTAAGAAAATCCACGAGTATCTACGTATAACGTCTATCTTTTACAATAACATATCATAATGTATTAAGGTATTGTGATGAAATTGTCATCCTAATCAATATTGTACTTTTATATAGAAGTCACAAGCTTATAAAACTTAACAAATTCGGCGAATTATTTATCGGTTAAATTTCTATTGGGTATCCTAGAATCTATTATCCTTTGATAATGACTAAAGTTTTCAAGCTGGCAGTTTGTAACTTGCCAATAACAACTCTGTTCACAATAATTGTAGGGATTATGCTTAAATTTGGATCATTCTGAAATGTTATATAAGCTATATGAAAAATATTTAATTAAAATAAAACCCCTAAACCTAACAGGGTCCTAACCCTACTTTAAAAAAAAAGGTGTACTATATATTTTACAGAAGTGGAACGAATTTTAAAAGACTTCATATTAAATTAAATCATAATTCGGGCCAACTGGTCCAAAAACTTTTAATAATTCGGGCCGGCATTTCAGCATGATCCAATTTCAGCATAATCTACCACAATAATTGGCAAAAATTTAACAAGCTAGTACTACATGTTATTCAAAAGTGTGAACCATATATCTAGGGGGAAATCGTGAGTAGGGATGTTATGTGGTCCGGTCTTAGACTAATAGACCACAGTTAATGTCTTAAGAATGGACCTGTCTGGTCTAGCAATGTCTTAAGACCTTAAGACCGAAGACCATAATAGACTAGGCTAGACCGATCTAGACTAACAAAGTCTTAAGACTGAAATCCCTAAACATGAGTAAAAATTAGAAATCCGACCTTCCACATAATAGAAAGTTTCTATCCATAGATATGTGGAAATCATTGTTCACATCTTTTTTATTGCCGTTTTCAAGAGTGCAGATCACTATACCAATAGGAATTCATATTTCCAGAGTCGCCCTAATCGAATCTTTAACGTTAATTTTTAATGAAAATATGGAAATCCTTAATGTTATATGATAAAGCTTTTTTTTACATTCATTAATGTATAGAAACTGTTATTATAACTCAAGGTATTATATTGAATAAACCAGGTTACTTCTTTTGAATTTGGAATATTTCATATTCTTCTACATAAAACCTAGACGTACCACTTATATTCCTAATTGGTTTTTCATATGATTGCGGATAACAGTAGCTAGTATCATTTTGATTACAATTATCTCCTACGCGAAGATCATTCTTAGCACCAAAACGTGGACCAATAATAGTACAACCACAACCAATTGCATATTGTGGATCTTTTATACGACTTAAAATTGAAGTTTGAATAGTACCATTTTTCAATGAGAAAATAAAACTATTATCGCATTTTGCCCAACTATTATTATCTGACTTATTCCATTCTATTGGATTATACCCACCAAGAATTTCATCAGTACCTTTAACTTTTATGATCACAATAGTTTTTGCTTGTTTGTCACATAGATTCCAAAATGTATCAGCGGCAAAACCATCTCTAGTCCCACGGAGAAGTAATTTAAATTCGTACGGATAATTTATTACTGAATATGTATCTGTCCTCTTATCAACCCATGTTGCAATTTCAGCTGCATGAAATTCGTTGATAACTGTTGAAGGAAATGGAACAGTTACTCTAGGTGGTAATTCCTTTGTTGAAATCTCACGAGGAGGAAGAATTATTGAAGATATTTGTCTATCTGGAATAAGGAATCTTTCAAAAATATCATCCCAAAGATTTTTTTCAAGAATTTTTTTATATGGTTTAACTTTATCAACAATATCTTTATTAGACATCTGAAAGTAACGAATAAGAGGTAAGCAATTTCGTAATGTAGCCCTTAAGGTTAGAAAATTTTCACGAGTCCAGTCTTCAAGATCTGATGGTAAATCTGTACTTTGAGCAATTCCCCATTTGATAACATATTCCCAAATTCTCCCTTCATCCATTTGTAAATCATCTTTCTTAATAAGTGATACTAATGCATTTTCTGGAAGAAAAGTGAAATCTTCTGATTCAAAAACTTTATTTGGATATTTGGCTACAATACCATTGCTCCATTTTTGCAGTTCTTGAAGCTTTTCATTTTGAAAACTTTTGCGATAAACATTAGCAAAATTTAAACGGAGCCAGTGTGCATTTTTATCAATTAATAAAGCTTCAAGGTGTTGGACAAATTCGTCAAGGAGAAACTCGGAAGCCACAAGTATGAGTTCAAAAATAAATGATGCGCCCTGATTTTCTAACAAAGCCATTCCTCCGTAAATATATCTTTATTAAATTAGATTAAATTAGTTAAATTTTAGTAATTTAAAATTAGTTTTTCTCATAACTATATCTCTATGGATTTTGTAATATTAGTGGTCTCTAAATCTAAATATTGCACAAAGCTTATACGTAATCAAAGATTTAGACATCAAATAAAGGCCTAATTTTACCAGTACATTAAAAATATACTTACTTAATAATTATTTCAAATTGTTGAATAGAAACATGGTTTAAATTAATAACTTTAATATTATTTTTATCTTTACTAATATATGCTAATTCATTACGAAAATATAAAGATCTATATCTCAAAATATTTGAGTGTGCCTGAAATGACTTAGTATCTGGTGATCTTCCAACATTGATAATTACGTTAAAATCTTCTTTATCATCAAGAAGTTCAAGATAATTATTTGAAAGCCTTTCAAAAAACTTTGCTGCCATTTTGAAATTGGAATTAACAACTTGGTCTATTGACCCTTTTTTTATTAAAAATATATAGTCATGTACGTACGTACATATACATATACAGTAAGGCAATGCACAGTCAGATACACGAGTTACGAAAAAGTCAATTACTATAATCTACATAAAAAAAATAATTAGTGTATGTTAGCTCTCGCCCTGAACATCAATAAAGATTCATTTATGAAAGATAAATTGTAATAAATAACGGCAAGTCTTGTTAACCTTACTTGTTACCTATTGTGATGCAGCAGCTAATGAAATCGATAGGAATCTTTTTTTTTTTTTAACCCATTTTGAACCAAATAATTAAACATTAAAAATCTATACATAACATAATTTTGGAGGTTTAAAATTCTACCATAAAATAGTTTGTTACCGATTATCTGTTTATCAGAAATTTAAACAATCTTGTGAATTACTTGGTAACTTGGTAACTTGAGGATGGTTTTTAATGTGTTTTTTTAAGAATAAAAATTTTTGAGAATTGATGATTGTGGTAAGTCTCATCTAAATTTGTTAATTTCATCATCAGCTAAGTTTTAGCCTGAGTCACTAGCATTTTAGCCAAACATTCCTTACAAAAAGACGCATTTCTTTATAGTTTGTTCTGTCAAATTTTCATTTTTTAAATATAATTATTTAAGAAATTAAATTAATTATTAGAAAAAATTCAAACCTTGCTTTGCAGTGAATTCAGAATTCTTTAATCAATCAAGTAACTTATAAATTTTATTTTTAATTACTATTCAATCACTTTTTTTCATACTCATAAAAAACTATCTTGTTAAATTATTATCTTTCACTTAAGTATCATTCGGATTTCTTCTGTTATCTTAATTACAAATTCAAAATATATTAGATGCTAATACTAAAAAAAAAACCCCAACTCTTTTTTTTTTTAATACTTGACAATCCATATGCCTTATGCAAGCTATTAAATATTATTCGGTAGAAAGTGGTATCGATCGAAAATTTCGAGCATTGAAATAAACTTCATTCATTGAGTTTTAATTCGGTCAATCATCGAGCATCTGTCAAAATTAAAATTTAACTATTGTTTTGATAGTGATAAATTTTGTGATATATTAATAAATAATGATTTCATAATTTTTGATTTAATAAATTTTTTAAATCTCAATTGACATTATTAAAAACATGAAACTTGATTTAATATTAAACAAAAATATTGCTTCTTTTGCTGAAGTTCTCTTTTAATAATGAAGAGAATGAATTGAATTAATTACATTAATATTCCAGTTTGTGAAGAACAAAAATCAAATATAGAGGAGGCTGTTGCCGATAATTCTAAAAAACAAAAATTAGATGTACAGTATATGGTGGGTTTAAAAAACAATCCTGGGTTTGGCAGCATTTTGATTCAATTGTAGTAATCAATAAAAACGGCAAAGAAGCCTATGTGGTGAATATCAAATAATAAGATAATAATACAGTAAAACCTCTATAAGTTTATAAGTGCACACCCTCTCTAAATGCACGCTCAAGTTCTGGCCCAAATATATATTAAATTTATCTCACAAAAAGTATATATATATATAGTTTGGCTCCCAGCTCAATATTAAATTTATACTTACTTTATACTATAGTAAAAAAAAATAAAATTAATAAATGATTAAAAAAAATAATCAAATTTATATTACTATATAGCTAATATATAAATGCACTTTCTCTTATTGTTCTCTAAATACATGTTGTTAAAGCTTGGTTCCAAGGGTGTGCACTTATAAAAGTTTTACTGTAGTAGTAAATATGTTATGATTAGTATAATATATCTGGGTTTGAGTCAATAGAAATCAAGCAAATTTTTTTAATAAGTTTTTTTAAAATTTTAAACAAGAATAACTTAATAAAAACTTGATCAAATTTAATAAAAATTTTTTTAAATTAATTCTACAAGTTTGTAAAAATTATTTAAAAAAATTTTTATTAAATTTGGGCAAGTTTTTGTTAAGTTACTCTTGTTTAAAGTTATAAAAAAATTTTATTATAAAAAATTTGCTTGATTTCTATTGACCCACCCCATATCAAGAGTGACTATAACGAGGTGCAACTGTATAATTATTGTATTTTTATATTATATGATGATTAGTTTAATTATCTTTTATATAAGTAGGGTATAAATAGCAAAAATAGAAGGTACAAATAGTATTGCCCTTTATAAAACTACAGTATAATTTTTATTACAAAGGTTTTTTTTTGTTAATAATATCAATTATACATGTTTAACATTATACTGTAATACACAATATACAATTAGATAATTATTAATAATTATACAGTATGTATTAATTATATAATTCTTAAATCTAAATATGATACAAATAATTTTCATATTTATCAACCAATCAATTATAAGAAAATAAAACATTAAAATATGAATATTTGAACACTTAAATCAATAAAACTTAATTACAATTGATAATTTTTTTTATTAATTATAATATTTATATAGAGAACATAATTTTCAAACTTTATACTCTTAAAAAAAAATTCTATAAAGAACATTTTAATTTAATAAATGTTCTCAAAAGAAATGTTCTCAAATTAAAAAAAATATTCTCAAATTAAAAGAAATATTCTCATGAGAACATCGAATTTCCAACACTGGTCACAACCTATTTAACTCGAAACATTACCCTCCTCTTCTTCACTATCATCAGCTCCTTCTTGGACTGTTATTTGAAGATCAAACTCTTGATCACATCCCATGTACGAATCTGACATAAAATAAATTTTTAAAAGATGTTCACCAGCTTCCGAGGGACAAGTAAAGTCCAATTTCACATTTAACAACTTATTCAAAGTAATTCGCTTAATACCAAGTAATAGGTTTTTAGAAGTGTCCCCGATAACAATCCACCATCCTTCATCTTTTTTATGAGGGAAAAATGGTGCAATAACTGGCCCAACCACAGATTCCTCATCTTCATCTTCGACTTCACGTTGAAGTTTAATGTCTAGGACGCCTTGAGAACCAGAAATGAGATCATCTTCATCTCTCACAGAAAATTTAAAATCAATACTCGGATACCGGTTAACAAAGCGAGCAACCTCACGCAATTGTCGCACGTCCATACGCAATATATCATTACGAACATCGTCTTCGAGCTCCATAAATTCAAAAACGGATTCAACACCCTGATCTTCACAACGTTTAATTACTTCAGAAGTAAAATATGGAATCTGCTTTAGCGGAGAATCCCGATCCCACATTGCTTGAACGTTCATTTGTGCTAGTTCCATAGCTGACAATGCAAGGTTTAGCCATCCATTGGAACTTATTACGTCAACAACGGCTTGGATTAAAGGAATAACCTGTGATATCATGAAGTTTATTAGCAAAGATATGAATTATTATAGTTTATATATAATTAAAAAAATCAACAAAATCGACAAACCTTGCCCAAAACAGTAGTTTGATCAGATTGCAAATCTGGTGGCAACTGTGTTCTTGAAAAGTGTGCTTGTAAAAGAATATTTGTTTTAATATGTGGGGAATTAAATTTAGGATTACCGAGCTTGACTGGAAGACGATCATATATTTTCTTGAGAACATTATCTTCATGATGTCTAACAGGAATAGTTTCAAATTCCGCAGCAGAAGAAATAATCTCTAAAAGTCCTCTGAGTTTCGTTTTTTCATTAAGACTCATGCTAAACATTTCAATCGTAATGTAACTGACATTATAATAAGCTGCTATCATGCCCAAGTTAAGTGGTGAAACTTCCAATTCATCTTCAAGCATAATACATTTTGAAGCCGCGAGGTCATTTACAGTTGTTTCCACTAATTCGGACAAGTGATCTGACAAATGCCTATGATCTGAACCTTGCATACCGTAGTAATTTGGATTTTCGACCATACGACGATATAAAAATGTCCATGTAAGATAGTCTACAGCGTCTTGTTTATTTTCGATAGTTTTTGTTACAACTTCGGCGTTAAAATGGTCATGTAAGAAATGATCCAAGTGTGACTCCACGGGCAAGGCTTCGTACAAGAATTTTTTATAGAAATCTTTTTTGATAGCCTGACACATTAATACACAACGACCAGTATCATCTTGACGTGGTCGACAGGCTCTGCCCATCATTTGAAGTACATCCGTTATTGGATAATCCGCATATCGGTGCTCTTTACCTTCGAAATATTGTGTACCCATAATGACAACCATATGACAACTCAGATTCAGGCCCCAACAAGTATCTCGTGACGCAACAACAACTTGAATTGCTCCACTCTCAAATAATTGTTCCACAATTCTTTTGTCTTGCTTTCCAAGTGCTTCATGGTAAAAGCCAACACCATGACGGAGGGTCTCAGCCAAAGCCTCGTCTTTGACATTATCTAGAAGACTTTCAACATCCTTGGAATGTGCATGTAAAAAGCGATCCGTTACTCCATCAGCTGCACAATATGTGAGCAAATCAACGGCAGTTAGACGACATTGCTTACGCGACGGTACAAAGACAATGGCAGGTCGATCAGACGAATATGTGGTGATCGCGGCATAGGTGGGTTTGACCATAGCCATCATTAGGGAGGCAAAATGTGGAATATTATAGCTCTGGATATGGATCTCTAACGGTACGGGACGGACACTAGGATGGAAATTAAAAATGGTATGTGGCGTTGCGCCTATCCATTCACCAAGATCTTGAGCATTAGCTAGAGATGTACTCAAACAAACAATACGAATCGGATTTTTTGTTTGATGAGCAATATAACGCATTCGTGACACGATAATTTCGTAAGTTGGTCCTACATCACTACCGATTAAATGCAATTCATCAGCAATGAACAATGCTACGGATTGAACGGCTTTTCGTTGTTTCCAACGGCGAGACATAATATCCCATTGAGTAGGTGTAGCGAAAATTACATCACCATTTTCTAACAATTTAAGATCTGCACTTGTCTCTCCGGTAAGTGACACTATATTTTTTCCACCTTGAAGTTTACTAAATTTTTGTCTCCACTCGATCAATTGACGGTCAACAACTTCTTGGAATGGTGCAATATAAACACATCTTCCAGAATTTGGCTTCGACCACAAACGAAGAAGTGCGAATTCAGCGCATACAGTCTTTCCACTTCCAGTAGGAGCACCGACAAATACATTATCATCTAAATTATACAATGCATTGAATACTTGTGTTTGAATAGGATTAAATTTATCAACCCATTCGCTATATACAGCCTCGTATTCTCGATTGCGTAAAGCCGTAACAGGCAAGGGTTGTAAGTCTAGCAATTCAGTATGAGGTGGATACTTCTTTGGCAGTATCAAATGCCTGAAAGAAATGGGCAATTTTGTTTCACAGTGTAACCATCGATCAGCTATCACAGAGATAAAATAGTTAGGTGGAAGTGGCTCAAATAATGGGACTGTGAATGTGATTATATGGTCTTCTTCAGCATATTTTTGCTTGAGAATAAAGGAATCATGATATAAAATTACTTCTCCATCTACATCTTCAACCAATACCCAGAACGCTTCCCCTGTTCCATGAACTTGTTCTTCCCACTGGAAATCAGGTGTGATTTTGAGCTCGACTCTCAACAATGACCTAGTAATGGGTTGTACAAATGTTTGCAATTCTAGTTTTGGAAATTGGTGCACATACTTGTATATAGTTTTGCCACCTTTTGGAATGCCAACGAGTTCACCTATTTCTTGAGGATTAAGATCAAAGTATCTTTCCCAGGGAAAATCTTTTTTTTCAATTCTTTTGATAACTTCCGAGGAGATTTGTTTGAACTGGCGTAAAGGTGACATTGAGAGCCACATGCGCTTTTCTACCATCTTACATAAATCTAAAGCCCTCCTCGACAATTGTGCCCAACCACGTTTGAGACAAATTTCAAACATTGCTCGGAGAATTCTACTTGCTGACTGAGTAACATAAACCATATCTGAAACCAAGGCGAAACCTTCTAGCTTGAGTTGTGAAATGTAGGCTTGCAAAAGAACATTTATTTTAGAAGTCGGCTCCTCAATGCCTTCTTTAACTGGGATCGGTACACGTTCTAACAACTTTGACAACTCTAGCTTCTCCTCTTCTCGTACTGGTATATACTTAAATTCATCAGAAAGTGCAAATACTCGAAACAATTCGATATGACCCATGTTTGGTTTCAAATGTTGATTATAAGTTGCCATTGATGTGTGGGTGATGTAAAAATGAGAAGAGATTCGGCCTAATTCTGTCACTTGAAATCTACCAGTCTTTTTATCATATTTTATTAAATTGGATTTATCTAGCAATAAAGCCGCGGAATGTATTAAATCGACTCGTTTTTGTTCAAGATAAGAATCTTCGTCCAATTGATCCAGGGAAATGCCGTATAATGTTGGATTACGTAACATTCTTATGTACAAATATGTATATCCTAACCATTGTACTGCTTCGTCCCGATTTCGAACAGTACCTAGAACTATTTCCGCATTCAAATTATCCGCTAACTTGCTGATGAATTGACTTTCGATGGGCAATTGTTGATTCAACAGAGACAAATAATATTGAAGTTCCGTGTGTGAAGTTATTATTATGCCCTCACCAAATGTATCAAATTGAGGACGCCCGGACCGACCCAACATTTGAAGCACATCTTGGGGACTTAATTCAACCCAACGGCCTTTTTCAGGGGAGTATATTTGTGTACCTTTTATAATAACTGAATGTGCGGGTAAATTCACACCCCAAGCCAAAGTTGCTGTAGAGACAAGAACTTGGATATGTCCATCTGCAAATAGTTCTTCTACCAATGTTCGGTCTGCTCGAGTCATACCAGCATGATGAATTGCAAATCCGTAAGGTAATAAATCCTGAAGATTTGCATCTTTGACAGTTGCTGATTCAGTTTGCAAAATTTCGCGACTAGCGGAATCTTCTCGTAGAAATTGTCCGATCGTATTTTTTTCCAATGCCATATCTCGAATTGTTTTTGCAGTTTTTGCAGTTTCTTTACGTGAATGAACAAATATTAACACTTGGTTTTTACCAGCTTGATCCATTACTTTAGTATAAGTTACTTCATTCATAACTTGAAACCTTTTGATAGCTTTTTTTTCGGTAACTCCAATGAATTCTTGCTTTAAAGGACACGGACGAAAAGTGCTGTCAAAGTGAAATAAACCTTTTTCTGGGTTTACACGTAGGAAGCTAGCCACATCAGCGTAATTAGGAAGCGTTGCTGAAAGACCCACTAACCGAATCATTTCTTGTGTTTGTTCCATGTTACGAATAGTGCGTGAAACAATGCTTTCTATAACCGGACCACGATCATCATGGAGTAAATGTATTTCATCAATGATGATTAATCTAACAAGATTGGTATAACTTCGATCTGTAGCTTTCCTTGTTATTACATCCCACTTTTCTGGTGTCGTGACTATTATTTGTGTTTCAGCTATCTGTTGCTTAGTAAGCTGTCGGTCACCAGTCAACTCCGAAACTTTAATACCAAAAGGTTGAAGTCTTGATGAAAAGTTTCCAACCATTTCCTGCACCAGAGCCTTCATTGGTGCAATATATACGATCTTAAATGCATCAGTATCTATAATGCCAGTATTCTCATCACGATTCTTGTTGATTTCGTTGAGGATACAAAGCATGGCGACATTAGTTTTACCTATAATATGATTTCAAGTTTTAGTAGCAGAATAAATAAAAATACACGTAAATAATGAACTTATAGGATACCTGATCCAGTTGGAGCACAGAGTAATAAGTTATCATCTCCACCATATGCGACTGGATATAGCTTACTTTGAATACGATTAAGTGTCCTCGCGCCTTTAAAGGCTGGTTGTACCCATTCAGGTAATTCGTTAATCGAAATGAGTTTTTCGTCATCAGCAAAAGGTTTTGGCCTAGGTGCTGGCACATGAATCTCTTCGTAACCTTTCATGGAACGTTTAAATGACCCATCGGGAAGCTTACATTTCTTATTAGACATTAAATGTCCACCTTGGGCAAACATTAACGATTCGAGGTCAATAAATGCTTTTGGTACAACTGTCGTGGGAGGCAACGTAGCTTTAACTGCCGCAGGCACAGGACCTTGCGCAACAGCTGGCTTTTCATCAATTTCCATTGCATCTTCGACTACACCTTTCCGTGCAGCACCTTCACCGCGACGGATTCTTTCTCCACCAAGATCTTTGAGGATCCATTCTAACCCACGTTCTCGCATTTCATGCTCGACATTTTGTCGTTCTACTCCATCGGTACCAGCTTTAGCGAGTTTTGTACACCATAAAATCAATTCTCTATTTCGAGTTAAAACTTTAACAAGGTCGAATTTGTCGTAATCGAATAAATTCATTAGCTCGTTTTCACAATCTCGAGTGTTAATATTAGATTCAAGAATTTGTAAAGTCTTTGACGTTTTGTCTTGCGCTGTATGTGGATCTGAATAATAATTTGACACTAAACGTTGAAGCCAGAAAGCGTCTATATCATGAGGTGTAATCTTTTGAACATCTTGCGAGCCAACGATCTTTTTTGACTTTGTAGTTTCTGGCCCAATAACAGTCCGAAAACCTTCATTCTCATCATCCTCTGACATTTTTTCTTCTTCTTCAATTTGACCCACACCCAAAACTCCAGTAGTTTCTGCTTCTACCCCACCTTCATCCTCATCTTCTTCAGATTCTACTTCATATTTTCCATATTCCTCTTCCTCTTCATCTTCTTCATCAAATACAACTGCTACGCCTAATTCATCATCAATCTCACCAGCAAGTTCATTATCCTTATCCAAATCCATTTTATCTCCAGAGTAATAATCTGTAATTTTTTTTCCAAGGTTTACCAATTGTGCAAATCGATCTGATGTTATGGCTCCAATAACATTTTCAATTTCCTTTTTTTTATCAAAATCTTTAAGTTTGTCATCTTTTAAAATTTGTAAAATATCGTCTGCTGCACTACGAATCACATCTTGTGCTTGATCACCAAGATTTTGGTGAACAAATGCCAAAATTAATTCATAAGTTTCACGAGTTTCTTTAGTTCTCGGTCTATAAGACAAGCCATCAAAATATTCTGTAGCAGCGAGAACATTAGAATAACCATATGCTTTCCTCAGCGCACTACAAAATTAAGATTTTACGTTAATCTTGAAGGAATAAGTTTTTAAAATATTTCAAAATGCATACTAACTTTTCTTCTTTCCGTCGATTCCTTTTTTCTTCAGCATCTGCAGATTTCTGGGCCTTTGTCTTTTTCGCTTGCAGATTTTTCACTGTATCTCTTTGTGCCCTGGTACCAAACTCTTTTGGATTAATTTTGCCCCATAATGATTCCGGCTCTCCTGAGGGTTCGTGATCTCTACGTGGTAGCTCAGATCGATTAGCTTGAAGGACAAGATTAGAATTGGCAGTATATTGATACTGGTTTCCTCTAGCAAGATGCTCAGCCATAGCAGTTGTCTTAGATTAAAAACGTTAAAATTTTTTTTGCATTAAATATTAATTTATAAGTTAGCTCTATAACGGGTATATATAATACAGTATATAATGTGACGACAAAACCGGATTATACACGTGATCATCTGATTTTATTTGAGTTACGTTCTTGTCGCCAAAAGAACCCGACAATTTAAATATAGACTATATTTAAATTGTCGGGTTTTCTTTTGGCGACACTCAAATATTGTCAACTACCCAACCAAGATTGATGATTTTTTTTACTTTGATTCTATAGTACTGTAGAATCAAATAAAAAAAAATTTTTATCGAATTTGATTAGGTGGTTGACGAGTTATCTTCGTTCAAATTTTGCTACGGCTATGGGCGTTTTATATGTTTCCAAAATTTTGAACGAAGATATCTCATCAACCACCCAACCAAAATTGATCAGTTTTTTTATTTTGATTTTACCGAACTGTAGAATTAAACAAAAAAAATTCATCGATTTTGGTTGGGTGGTTGACAAGTTATCTTCAATTTTTTTTTATTTTGATTTTACAGAACTTTAGAATTAAATAAAAAAATTTCATCGATTTTGGTTGGGTGGTTGACAAGTTATCTTTACAAAAATTTTGCTATGGGCTGTTAATTGTCGCGGATCATAATGGGGACCTTTCTTGCTCATCTTTAAAGCTTATAAAACCCACTTATACTCTTTTATTAATAAAACTAACTCTAAACC
>CAJVPY010003348.1:0-14261 GCA_910591965.1 Dentiscutata erythropus | reverse complement strand
AGCTTATCTTATAGCGCTATCGATTTACTTATTGAGCTATCGGTTTGTCAATATGTCTTGTATGCTGATATTAATCCGAATTGTATCCTTATTTCCGCCAAATATCTGTTTCAAATCGGGTTCATATCATGATCTTGTGATGCCGTTTTGAACCCGATTTGCCTTATTTCGACCTGTGTATAATTTAATACACCATAAAATCGCTCATAACTATTTGTCAAAATAACATTAAATAAAAGCAATCTTTTTTATTTCCTAGTATACTTAATTAAAAATCACTCAAATAAATCATGTGTTAAAATTTTAAATATAAAATATCCTCTAAAAAAGGACTGTATGCTTGTCCAATACTCCAGATTTGACGTGACAGTGTCAGCCATATTATAATGTTAGTCTTTATTTAAATTTAGGACCATTATTAATTTTTGATATTCTTTGTTTTTAGCTAATGCGTAAGAAAATATAAATGGCTGTGTTTGTTGTTAAAACTTATAAGGCTCATTATTTATTTAAACTTTAAGCCTATTGTTTTTACATACATACCTGAAACATTATCAGATTTGCCAGAAAAGAAAAATCTTTATCCATATTTTATATATTCATATGTATAAATAAACTAAATTTTTTAAATTTATTATTTAAGTGAAAAATGAAGAAGGTTCCGATCTACCCTGGACCATTTATAGAAATGCTACTTGAATAAACATAAATAAGCCCTAAGAAACGTGATTGTCGATTTCTTTAAGTGCGATAAAACTCTAGTAATCATTTAAATATGAATTCCTTTGAAGTATTTTTCACATTCTTATTCTTCTTGGCCCTGAATGCTCAATCTCATATAATATTAGGAGAGGCTTCTGTTCATGTTACTGATGGATGTGCAAGAATTCATAATGAATTTATTACAAATCAGAAAACTAATTTTAGTTATATCGATGTCAAAGATTGTTATGAAAGCTATCCATTTGATAAAGCTGTTGCCTCTAAGGTATTTTATATATATATATGCGCATAAATATTACATTATACGCAATGTATTCTGATCAATCATATGATATATTTATATGCTAAATTTCAGACGATCGATACATTAACCGATCTTATCGGTGGGTTCTACTCATTTTTGGATAAAGCAAAAGAACTTCCACAACCTGGGTATGACTTTAGACCAATGGATTTAATAGCTGAATTAAATCTTTTTCGGAATAAATCTTATGCAACTTTATATGATTTTACAGTAACCATTCAATTTTCTTTTTATACCAATTTAATTATTATTTGAATTTTACACTAACATTCTTATATAATAGATCGATATTAAACATCTCTTCAATGATTTAAAAGATGCTCACACAACATTTATTTCAAATTGCTTTGAGACATTTGTTTTTTATACAAATATGACATTTTATTCCGTTGTTGATGATGGAAAGCAGGTAATTTATGTTTATCTTTGTCAAATTTCACTTTGTAATGTTTTAATTCTGTTTTTTTTTTTTTTAGAAAATTAAAGTCTTTAATGACACTATTGACCGATCTAATATTGATTGTGAAGTAACTCATATTGATGGTCAACAAGCATTCCAAATAATTTATGAATATGCCAACAAATCAGTTTATTGGTCAAGAGATCTCGGTGTACGATTTAATATAGCGCTTGATCATGCCCATGCAAAAAAATCTTTTGCCATACGTTATGAGATACCAGAGAAGCCAGATATCACTTACACACTTAAATGCGATAACACTAATGAATTTAATGTTATAAGAAACTGGAATGCTTTTACTATTAGTTCAATTTTAGATAAGTTTAATGATTCAAAATCCTATTTTGATAATATTTGTAACCCTATCAAAGAAAGCAAGCAACCTGTATCTTTTAACCCCAAGCATCGAAAAATTACAAAAATAATCGATAATGCTAATGGTATATTAGCAAAACAAGACCAAAGTGTAACCACAATAAGAATTGTTAATCAATTTGTTGAATTTTACAAAGTGAAAGATTTTGGTGTTGTAAAAATAATTACTGAACAACCCAATACATTAACTACAGATGAGACCATAGCCATATTTCCGAAAGTAATTCAAGGATTTAAAGAGCTAGCGAATGCGGGTATTAAAAAGGTAATTAGCAATCTTGTATAATTGGTTTATTTCATTCATTATATCAATTTAAAGCATATATTTATTTTATTGTATATATATATTTGTATATATATTAATTATTAAGATTGTTCTTGACTTAACTGACAACATTGGTGGATATTTAGTGACTACCATATATTTCAATTTACTCTTATTCCCTAATACTTATCCTATGTTTGCCCTTGATTTCCGAATTTCTGAACAAATGAGACTTGCAACTACTGAACAATTTAAACTTGCAACCTTAAATAATGCTTTCGATATGAGCGATTCTGTTAATGCAAAAACTCATGCTAATTTTACAAGTGCTGATGAGCTCTTTGGCAATAATGTTTATATACGTGGTGGTGTTATGGGAAATTATTCCAATAAATTTGTAATAAGCGACTCTTATTTGAATGAATTTAAACAATTTATTCAAAATTTTACTACTCCTTTGCCTTGGAAATCTGAAGATTACATCATTTTAACTAATGGTTTATGTGGTTCTGCATGTGCTCTTTTTGCTGAGCATGCTGCAAAATTTAATAATGTTACTACTGTTGCTGTTGGTGGAATTGCAAGCAATCCTTTATTATCTTATTCTTCATTTATTGGTGGGGCTGTTTTTAACTCAATTGAAGTATTTGAATCATTAGATAAATTAGCTTTACTAAATAATAGTTTAATGCCTAAATCTTTTCCTTTGGCTGGAATGGAAGTCACTTTTACTACGTATGAAGCATACAGTAAAATAAATTTAGATGAAATATTAGAATTTACATTTAGACCTGCTGACTTTAGATTATTTTATAATGAAAAAAATATTAGAAATGTTTCTATTTTATGGTCTCAAACTGCAGCTTTAATTGGATCAAAAAGATAAAAATTAATTATATTCTATTATTAATTACAATTGTAATATTCTGTTATATTTAATTAAATAAATTTATAATCAAATCAATTTGTATATCTTATTTTGAATTTGGTGTGTTGTTGTTTATGCTGTTAATACAACTATTATGAAGAAAAATTATAAATTGATTAGAAGAAAGTAGAATAATTTGTAGTAAAATTGGAATGTATTATAGCATAGATACAGATTGTAATAATTGTTTGGCACGTTTGAAAATTAAGTTAGAGATAATATTTAGATATGTATAAATAATATTCAAGAATGAATGAATAAGTTATCATCTGAAATACTTAAATGTAATATGTGTGCGTTTTCTACTTCACTACATTATATTCAGCCTTCATGGTCACATATTAAAAAAAATCTTTTTTCTAAGTAGGCTTTCTATTTGTCTTCTATATTATATTATTCGCTTCTTTAGCTACAGGGGTATATCATTTAGAGAAGTAAATATAATTAATTTTTTAAATTCTAAGCTTTTTTATTTTTTATTTGTATATTGCCTTAAAACTGTGAGTCGGTCATCCAACGAAAGTAACGTCGTGTAACCAAATTTAGGGTATGTAACGCGGTATATGAAATTGTTGTAGGGTATATATTATAATAAATGAATTATACTTTATTATTAGCGAAGGTGAGAATTGTCTTTCTCGGTGAGCCAAAATGGCCTTTACTTATAATTAAAATATACTTGAAATGTTATCTATACGCCTATATTACTTATACTATTGAAGCTATCGATGCGCCTAATATCCATCCACCTGATCGTTTACATTCGTTGCAACGAATGTAACGAATACGACCAGGGAGCCCAAATTTGTTTGCAGATTTTCTTGCCAAATAACCGGGGTAAATTTTAATTCTATAGGCCTGGAGTTGGTCACATGTATAAAATTAAAACTGCGGATTCAGATAAAATGAATACGTTATAGGAAAAATCAGAAATTTCATATGTATAACAAGAGGAAATAATCTACCTAAGTTCAAAAAAAAAAACAATCAGATGATAATTTATGGTCCTATTTATATGCTTGACTTTAAATTTGAGTGGCTTTTTGATTATGAGACTGGAGTTTTTTTGTGACATGACTAAACTTCATACCAACTTAAAAGAGAATTATTATTTAAATGATATCAATATTTCGGTTGATAAATTTAAATTATTGCAATGGTTTTTGAATTGAAAATTAATTATATATTTACTAAATATTCATGATTTATATACATTCACGAAAAATATTGAACGAATATCCGATATTACATGGATACACAAAATGATCAAATTGATTATATTATTCACGACCACTATTCACGAACTTTATTCGTTTTTAATCGTGGTTATTCACAGATCCTACCTATAACTATGAACTCAAAAAAGAATTAAAAAAAAAACAATGATAAAAAAAGCAAACATCACAATAGAGAACTAAGAACCGAATATTATGACTGTGAAGTAGCCATTATTGATTAATCTAAAACTGAAGATAGTGAATCCAAATCTGAAATTTTAAGAAAGCACAAAAAAAAAACTCTTCATGAGGTATTAAGATTTTTTTATTATTATCACCACGTTTTCAAGTTTATATAACTATATATTATTATGTTTTTGGCACTTGATAGTTTTGAAAAATCTAATGGTTTCGAAGCATTGAATCGAACTTTATACCTATCCAAAAATGGTGGATGGCATTTAAGATTTCGAACAAGCAAAAAAACTTACAAAACTTGGAGTGATCGTAACAAAACACATTTATTGGTAGCAATTAAAGTTTTATACGTGTATTTAAAAAATTGAATTTGAATATAAAGCATTTAAATGTTTGAATTGAATGTACCGTATAGACGACCCGGCGTGACAAATAATGTAGATCTATTTTTAAAATATTATTTATATATTACGTGATACGTAATACACGTGATTTAAAAATTTTTCAATTGTAAAAAATTGCATCACACCGGGTCGTCTATACGGCAGTTTACGGTAATTCGACTTAGAGTTTGCGGAGTAATTAAGTAAATTCCAATAGATAATTTCAATAAAAAAAAAAAAGCTTCAATTATTTTTTTCAAAAACCTTGTGATTCTGTTATTATTGTGCTTAGATTTAAATTTAAAAACCGATTACGTCATGATTTTGGCGGTGATACTAGGTGCGTTTTTACATAAAGATCACGAGGCTGATACTTTTTTTTTTGACTTCATACCAATTTATAAATTAGAAAGCTATTGATATAATTGCATAATATCTCATATTATATCGATATTTCAGTTGACGATTTTATCTGTTATAGAATATTTATTATTATGCTGAGCAACGGTTTCAAAAGTAAGCCTGTTTTGTTTGTAGCTGAGTGAAGAAAAAGTCTATAGTGGCTTCTATACACTTTGACTTTAAATCAGAATGTCTTTGATATCACGAATCTATCTTTTTTGTGACATGACATGACTAAGCTTCAAACCAATTTATAATTTAGAAAAAATTATTTTAAAATTTGATCTAAAATTGTATATCATACAACATTGATATTTCAATTGATGAATTTAACTTAATTATATAATTTTATGCGTAGATTTATTATTGTTTATGCTAAGTAGTGGCTTTAAAAGTTCACTAATTTGCTTAGAAGGTTTCAAAAAATAGGCTTATTGTTATTATTTGAATGGAAAAATGTTTTAGTGGCTTTGAGATTCATTATCATATAAATGTATGATTTTTTTTCTTTCTAATTAACATTTTTTTTGATTCTTTTCAATTTTCTAAAAAGAAAAATATTTTACGAACGAAAAAAAAATGCAATTTGTAAAAGTCTTAGCAATTTTGATGTTAATTGTCCAATTGACAGTTATTATCCCTATCTGGGCGTTTAATAAGCGAGGTAATAAATAATAAAGTCATTGTTACTAAAATAATAATTCAACGTTATATAAATAATGCATCTAAAGTATAATATGTAATTAAATTACTAGTACTTTGTGAGTATAAACCTATTTTATTTATTAAAAATTTTATTATCCTATTATTAAATAAAACATTTCTAATTATTAAATATATTACTAGATGGTGAATACAAGACTATTTATGAATTAATAGTTTATCTACATGTACTTAAATAAACCCTTTCAAATTATTTATATGTAAATTAAATTACTAGACGGTGAGTATAAGACTATTTTATAAATTAAAATTTCTGAATTTTAGAATAATCATATTAAATTAAACCATCTATTTGTTCATATGTAAATTAAATTGCCAGATCGTTAGTATAAAACTATCTTATGAATTAAAATTTTATAATATCTAATAAAATATTTCTAATCATATTAAATTACTAGCTGGTGAGTAAAGACTATTTTATGAATTAAAAATTATAGTATTTTATAGTTCTATTATTAAATAAGACATCTCTAATGATTTATCTAAATTAAATTACTAGACGGTGATTATGATTATTTAATAAATTATAAACTTAATAATCTACTATTAAATATACATCTTAATTTATATTCATATTAAATTACTAGTCCGTGAGTATAAAACTATTTATAAATTAAAACTTTATAGTAATCTACAATAAGGCTAATTTTAATTTTAAATTTTTATAATCATTATTATCATATAAAAATTTTTAATTGTTCAATTGCTAATTAAATTACTAAATTAAATTACCAGCTGGTGAGTATAAAACTATTTCATGAATTAAATTATAATAAGATACTATCAATAAAACATTACCGATCATTTATATGTGAATTAAAAATATTAGTTCGTGAGTAAAAAATCATCTTTATAAATTAAAAATCTACAATAACCATATTAAATAAAATATCTCTACATAATTATTTAAATGCAAATTAATAGGCCGTAAGTATAAGATCACTGTATTTATAAATTAAAATTTCATAATTTACTATATATTAATTATTTAATTATTTATATATGTAAGTATAAGATTATTGTTTATAAATTTAAACTTTATAATAATCACTATTAAATAAACATCTCTAATTATATTTTAGTCTGTGAGTAAGACTATTTTATAAATTAAACTTTATAAAAATTTACTATTAATAAAAATATCTAATTATTTATATGTAAATTAAAATTACTAGCCCGTGAGTAAAGAATTTTTACAATTAAAATTTTACAATTATCTAATTAAATAAAACATCTCTACATAATAAAATTTATTAAATAAAACATTTAATTATTTACATGTAAATTAAATTACTAGGCCGTGAGTATAAACCTTTTTATGAATTAATAACTCATAATACCTACTATTAAATGAACTATTTTAAATTATTTATATGTAAATTAAATTATTAGGATGTGAGTATGGACCTATTTTATAAATTAAAAGTTTTAGAATATTTTATTAAATAAAGCGTTTCAAATTATTTATATGTAAATTAATTACTAGATGGTAAGTAAAGGTGTATCTTATGAACTAAAAATTATAGTATTTTATAATTCTACTATTAAATAAGACATCTCTAATTACTTATATATAAATTAAATTACTAGACGGTAATTATGACTATTTTATAAATTTAAAATCTTATAATGTTAAATAATATCTCTATTATTTATATGTTAATTAAATTACTAGAATGTAAGTAAAAGTGTGTTTTATGAACTAAAAATTATAGTATTTTATAATTCTACTATTTATATGTAAATTAAATTACTAGCTGGTAAGTAAAGGTGTATTTTATGAACTAAAAATTATAGTATTTTATAATCCTACTGTTAAATAAGACATCTCTAATTATATATAAATTAATTACTAGAGGGTAATTATGACTATTTTATAAATTAAAAACTTAATAATCTATTATTAAATATACATCTCAATTTATATGCAAATTGAATCATTAGACCGTGAGTAAAACTATTATTTTATAATTAAAACTTTATAATAATCTATTATAAGGCTAGTTTCAATTTAAAAATATTCTAATCATATTATTAAATAAAACATTTATTTGTTTAATTGCAAATTCAATTACTAGACTGTGAGTATAAGAACTATTTTACTAATTATAGTAATTTACTAATAATAAATCATCTTTAATTATTTATACGTAAATTAAATTGCCAGTCCGTGAGAATAAGGCTAATTTTAGTTTTAAAATTTTATTTTAATCTTAAAATAAACATTCTAATTGTTTAATTGCAAATTAATTACTAATTTAAATTACTAGCCAGTGAGTATAAGATTACCGTATTTTATTAATTATAATAATTTATTAATAAAATCATTCTAATTATTAATACATAAATAATATTATTAGTAGGTAGTAAAAGACTATTTTATAAATTAAAAAATTTTACAATAATCTTATTAAATAAAACATCTCTTATTTTTGTGTAAAATTAATAGTCAGTAAGTATAAGTATAAGACTACTGTATTTTATAAATTAAAAATTTTACAATAATTTTATTAAATAAAGCACCTCTAATTATTTATATACAAATTAATAGGCCGTAAGTATATTTATAAAATAAACTTCTTAATAATCTACTATTAAATAAAACATCCAATTATTTATATATAAATTATAGGCTGTAAGTCTAAGATTATTTTTTTATAAATTTCAAACTTTATAACAATATACTATTAAACAAACTTCTCTATGATATGCAAATTAAATTACTAGCCGTGAGTATAATGATAGTTTATAAATTAAACGTTATAATAATATACTATTAAATAAACTTCTCTATTTATATGCAAATTAAATTACTAGCCGGTATGTATAAGACTATTTTACAAATTAAAACTTAATAATAATCCACTGTCAAATTATATATCTAATTATTATATTAACTAAATTAATAGCAAGTAGTATGTGAGTATAAAACTATTTTTATATATTAAAAATTTTATTATCCTATTATTAAAATGCAAATTAAATATATTACTAGACGGTAAGTATAAAATTATTTTATGAATTAATAACTAATAAATAAGCATCTCTAATTATTTATACAAATTAAATTCCTAGATGGTGATTATAATTATTTTATAAATTAAAAGCTTAATAAACTATTACGTATTAAATAAACTTTCAATTAATTTGAAAATTAAATTAATAGAACGTGAGTATATAATTAAAAACTTTGGAATAATTTAAAAATTAAATATTCATATTATTAAATTTAATTGTTAAATTGTAAATTAAATTGCTAAATTAAATTACTATTACTAGCCTGTGAGTATAAGAACTATTTTATTAATTATGATACTTTATTACTATTAATAAAGCATTTCTAATTATTTATACATAAATTAAAATTAGTGGAACGTGTGAGTGAGTATAAAACTATTTTATATATTAAAATTTATTCTATTAATAAATAAATCATTCTAATTGTTTAATTGCAAATTAAATATATTACTAGCCCGTGAGTATAAGATTATTTATTAAATTATATAATGACTTAATTATATACATGTATTTACCCATTTTAAATTATTTATATGTAAATTAAATGTAAATTAAATTATTTATATAGGAAGTAAGTATAAGACTACTGTATTTAATAAATTATAATTCACAATAATCTACTATTAAATAAACATCTAACTATCTATATATAAATTATAAGGTTGTGAGTATAAGATTAATTTTATAAATTAAAGTTTTATAATAATCTACTATTAAATAAACATCTCTATAATATGCAAATTAAACTACTAGCCGGTGAGTATATAAATTAATTTATAAATTAAACTTTTAATAATCTCTTAAATAACATCTATATTTATATGCAAATTAAATTACTAATGAATTAAAATTTTATGTTAAATCATATCTCTAATTATTTATATGTAAATTAAATTACTAGTTGGTAAGTAAAGGTGTATTTTATGAACTAAAAATTATAGTATTTTATAATTCTACTATTAAATAAGACATCTCTAATTAGTTATATATAAATTAAATTACTAGACGGTGATTATGATTCTTTTATAAATTAAAACTTAATAATCTGCTATTAAATAAGCATCTCAATTTATATGCACACTAAATAACTAGCACGTGAGTATAAGACTATTTTATAAATTAAAACCGTTATGGTTATCTGCTATTAGGCTGATTTAATTTAAAAATTTTATAATCACATTATTAAATAACCCATTTTAATTGTTCAATTGCAATCCTAACTCAAATTACTAGCCTGTGAGTATAATAATGATTGTATTAATTATAATAATTTATTATTAATAAATTATCTTTATTACTTATACATAAATTAAAATTAGTAAAACGTGAGTAAAAGACTATTTTATAAATTAAAAATTTTACAATAATCGTATTAAATAAAGAATCTCCAATTATTTATATGCAAATCAATAGGCCGTAAGTATAAAATTACGTATTTTATAAATTAAAATTTCATAATTTACAATAAGACATCTCCAAATTAAATTGCTAGAGCGTGAGTGACTGTTTTATAAATTAAAGCTTATAATAATCAACTATTAAATAAAACATCTTTAATTATTGACATGTAAATTAAAATTACTAGAGGGTGAGTGACTGTTTTATAAATTAAAACTTTATAATAATCAACTATTATATAAGACATATTTAATTATTTATATGTAAATTAAAATTACTAGATGGTGAGTGACTGTTTTATTAATTAAAACTTTATAATAATCAACTATTAAACAATACATATTTAATTATTTATATGTAAAATAAATTACTAGATGGTGAGTGCCTGTTTTATAAATTAAAACTTTATAATAATCAACTATTAAATAAGACATCTTTAATTACTTATATATAAATTAAAATTACTAGGTGGTTAGTATAAGACTATTTCATAATTATCTACTATTAAATAAACATCTAATTAATTATATAAATTACTAGATCGTGAGTGACTATTTTATAAATTAAAATCTTTATAATAATCTATTAGGCTGATTTCAATTTAAAAATTTTATAATCACATTATTGAATTTTAATTGTTCAATTGCAATTAAATTCTTAACTCAAATTACTAGCCTGTAAGTATAAGGACTATTGTATTAATAATAATTTACTGTTAATAAATCATCTTTAATTACTTATACAAAATTAAAATTAGTAAAACGTGAGTAAAAGACTATTTTATAAATTAAAAATTTTACAATGATCGTATTAAATATAGAATATCTAATTATTTATATGCAAATCAATAGGCCGTAAGTATACCGTATTTTATAAATGAAATTTCATAATAATCTACTATTATATAAAACATCCAATTATTTATATATAAATTAAATTATAGGCCGTAAGTATAAGACTATTTTTATAAATTTTAAATTTAATAATAATGATCTACATATACTTAAATAAAATATTTCAAATTATTTATATGTAAATTAAATTACTAGAATGTGAGTATAAGACTATTTAATAATCCACTATAAGGCTAAATTCAATTTAAAATTTTATAATCATTATTAAAAACATTTTAATTGTTCAATTGCTAATTAAATTACTAAATTATATTACAAGTCTGTGAGTATAAGAACTATTTTATTAATTATAATGATTTACGATTAATAAAGCATCTCTAATTATTTATTTATATATAAATTAGATTTAGTTAAACGTGAGTAAAAGATAATTTTACAATAACATTATTAATAAAGCATCTCTAATTATTTATATAAATTATTAGGTTGTGAGTATAATATTAATTTTATAAATTAATCTATCAAATAAACATCTCTTAGTTTATATATTAAACTTTATAAAATCTACTTTTAAATAAACTTCTTTATTTATATGCAAATTAAATTACTAGCTGGTGAGTAAAAGATTATTTTATGAATTTAAACTTATAGTATTTTATAATTCCAATATTAAATAAGACATCTAAAATTATTTATTTTACTAAATAAATCATTTTAATTGTTCAATTGCAAACTAAATTACTAAATTAAATTACTAGTCAGTGAGTATAAGAACTATTTTATTAATTATAATGATTTACTATTAATAAATCACTTCTAATTATTTATACATAAATTAAAATTATTAGTACGTGAGTAAAAGACTATTTTATAAATTAAAAACTTTACAATAATCTTATTAATAAAACATCTCTAATTATTTATATGTAAATTATATTAGATCTTCGTTGAGTATAAACAATTTTATAAATTAAATGCTTTATTATAATCTATTAGGCAAATTTACAAATTAAAAAATTTATAAATGTAAATTAAATTTTTAGAGCGTGAGTATAAGACTATTTTTATAAATTAAAAGCTTTATAATAAATGAGCATCTCCATTTATATGTAAATTATATTTTCCGGCGGTGCTATAATCTATTTTATGAATTAAATTATAATAAATTATAATAATTTACTATTAATAAATTATCTCTAATTATTTATATACAAATTAAATTACTAGATGATTACGAGTAGTCGGTGAGTATAAGACCATTTATAAATTAAACTTTATATTTTATCTACTATATGCTAATTTACAAACTAAAAATTTTATTATTCTATTATTAAAACATTTTCAATTATTTAATTGCAATAAATACTTAGAATAACCTTATTAAAACATCTCGAATTATTTATATGCAAATTAAATACTTGGTCGTGAGTATAAGACTATTTAGAACCAAAAATTTTATAATATACGGTATTATTAAATCAAATATTTAATCATTTATTTTATTTAATAGTTGGTGTGTATAAAATTATTTATAATTAACAACTTATAGTAATCTACATTAAATAAAACACACTAATTATTTGTGTAAATTAAATTACTAGTTCGTGAGTATTAGACTATTTTATAAATTTTAGATTTTAGAATAATCTTATTAAATAACACATTAAACTACTAGGCTGTGAGTATATTAATTAAAGCTTTTGTTAGTTTTATTATTAAATCCAATGATTTATATGTATATTTATAGGTCTTTATATATAACGATTTTAACTCTATATTGCCCAAAATGAGTTATATAAGTATATTTGTTATTATAGAATTTTTGTATATAGTACAAGTATTTATTTGACCAATTCAGTATAAGAAATTTTTTAATAAATTTTATATTTTGACCTAAATATAGATTTTATACCAGATCTAAATATATATAATATACATAATCAATGATTATGTACTGAATCCAATATTTAAAATAATGAAAGTGAGATATTTTATAATAGAATTAAATCATTCAAATAATATTTATTTATAGCTATAGAGAATTGCGATTATTAATTTTTCCAAATGCGTGTGATACATATTATATAATTTGCTATTGCATTATTCTTTTCAAAAAAATTTTAATTTATTTCTGATTACTTAAATTTGGCAAATAAATTTTTGTAAAAAAAGTGCAAAAGGAAAAATTAAAAATTGTAAAAAAAAAATTAGTACTATTTTTACAATGATTGCTTAAAACACACTCACATATTCTTGTGCATATAAAATTTGTTTCTTTGACAAGAACAATATTAGTTTTTTGTATAATGACAGCAATTAAGTCATTTTTCTTGAGTCCTTTATCTCAAGTTCTTTTTTTTTTGTGGAAAATAATGATATTTCGCCCAAAGAGTTGTCAAATCTAAACCATCTAATTCAGAGTTTGTCCATTTAAACGTTTTTGATTGGTTACCTGTGAATTGGTAAATGTAAGTAATTATTACGATATTTGCGATGACTATAACATTGTGTAACATTTTATTCTCGATGACATTTTCTGATTGATCATCCACGTGATTAATTATTGCGACATTCTTGCATGATTGTCAAATCTTAACTATTGCGACATTTTTCTAAACCATCTAATTCTGAGTTCGTCCGTTTAAAATGTTCTTGATTGGAATTGATAAACGTAAGTAGTTATTACAATATTCTCAATGACTATAACTTTTGCTGCATTTTTCTGATTGATCGCAACTATTGCGACATTCTTGATCATCGGCATCTTCTATATTGAGTTTGTGCATTGTAATGTTTTCGACCATCTCTAGAAAGCATGACAGAATGTTTGAAAACAATATGAAAATTATGAATGAAAACTCTAATACATATAAACTTACCAATTTTATCTAATTTAACTCTGACTATTACGATCCTATTTAATAATTATTGCATCATCAATGATTACATTATCATATTTTTTATAATCAATCTATGAATTATGCCAGGGTGAATATTCTGTTCGCTTTAGAGA
>CAJVPY010003347.1:0-14263 GCA_910591965.1 Dentiscutata erythropus | reverse complement strand
CAAGTATGATTATCGCACTGATGTTGCCAACAAGCTCCACATATAATACTACTCATATTTAAAAACCTGCTATAGCTTGGTACTCAGCTACTTATATTTGAACCAATTACATTTTACCTTCCTTCTAGACTTATTCTACCAATGTTTAAGCAGAATATATTTTCTTTTATTTCTGCATAGCGCAAACATATGCCAATTTACAAAAGAAAGACTTCTTTTAAGAGCTGATCCCTTCTTTCAAACTTATCCCACCTTAAATTTTGGTAATATCTTCCCGAACTCAATCCACTTAGATCCCAGCAGATTATACATATTACTTCCTACTTCTATATAAGACTAATATATATGCCAAGATTATGAAGGAAAATATATTTAAAAAAAATCTCTAAAAGCTCCCTCATAATTGAAAAAAAATAGAAATTGTTCTAAAAAAGAAAACAGAACTCAAAAAAGAAAATGATATAAATGAAAATAGATAAAACAAGCAGAAAAAAGAAAAATTACTAAACAACTTTTATTAAATGCTAAATGTATATTTACTTAGTATAATTTTAACTTTTATATATAACAATTGCTTATTTTCAAGTAAAAGAGGTTTTTATGTTTTTTGTACAAAATTAGATAGTAGCTTATTTTAGGAAGTAGCTTATTATAAAAAAAATACAGCAAATATCTATATACTTAATTCTTTATATTAAATTAGCTTCGTATATATAATATTTATATCTATTGTTATAAAATATATTAATATTTAAAATATTTTATTTCTAGTAGATTCAAAAAGTTATGACAATCAAAATAGGCTACAATATATAATGAATAGACTATTAAATAGCTGGTAATTGATAAACAAAAATAAGCCAAAAAATTAATAGAAATAGCCAAAATAGATTTATTATAATATCTATTAGGCTACTCCAATTTAATTTTCTGTTTAACATAACATAAAAGTCGCTTATGAGAGTGGAGGTGAGGGCATTAAAAAAAAAACAAAAATAAAAAAATACAGCAATTCTATTGGCTGTAAAAAATGTAAAAATACAAAAAGTTAATACTGCAATTTGATTGGTCAAAATTGTGTTTTTTTTACATACAAAATTTTAAAAAATAGAGGGGAGGTTATGATAAACAGAGAATCAAATTGCTCTGGCCTTATATCTTTTATATTCTTTATACTATTTATTATAGTTTCTCATTATTTATTATAGTTTATTATTATTTCTTATAGTTTTTTATTGTTTTTTTTATAATTTTTTATAGTTTTTTATTGTTTTTATAGTTTTATATAGTTTTTTATAGTTTTTTATAATTTTATATTATTTTTTATAGATTTATATTTTTTTGGTATATGTTAAAAAAACTATATAAACCCTAGTTTTTTCCTTTCCTTGGCAATTTTTAGTTATTAAAATTCTTTAAGCATAAATACTTATAGATAGCCTTATATTTAGTATTGTACTGTAGATAAATATATTTTAATAAACATATAAGGCTGTGTTAATTAAGACAAGACTTATGGCTTTTTTTTTTATATTGAGAAAATTACATTTAAAATTTAGTATAACAATAACAATGATAATCTATTATTAGTATAACCTGTTGGGTCAACATATGGAGTGAGTCAATAAAAAAGAGACAAATTTTTCTAGATAAAAGTTTTCTTAACTTTAAGCTTAAATATTTTGAAAATTATCTTATCAAATTTAATAAAAACTTTTTTATTTTAATTCTATATAATTTCAAGATTAAAATAAAAAAAATTTTTAGTAAATTTGATTAAATAATTGTTAAGATATTTTAATTTAAAAATTAAAAAAATTTCACTAAAAACAATTTGTTCCTTTTCTATTGACATAAATACTTTTCTATGACTCTGTAGCAAAGAGCGACAATTAGATATTCAAATTCTAATTTTAGATCATGTTTAATTATATATAGCATTTTCAAAAAGTAGACATTGGCAAAAATTTTATTATGTAAATTAATGCTTTAAATGTCAAATTATATAGAAGAATATCTACTTTATATGATAGTATAGTTAACTCATTTTTGTAAAAAATATCATAAGTCTTATTTTAATTGACACATTCCTATATAACTTTGCTCTTAAATAAACTATACTGAATCACCCTAGTGAAGCAATATTCCACTTCCACACTGCTTTATATCTCACCCTGTTATTTTAAAGATCCCTGTCACCATGTGCTGTGTTGCAAGTACTATATTTCAAAGAAGGCTATAGTCCACTTGTAACACCATATTTATGTGTACTGTATTTTTATGAAATAAATTTATAATAATTTGCTGCTAATGAATAAAAATTTGGCCCTAATAAATAAAAATTTGACCGTTAATTAATAAATTAATAAATAAAAACTTTAATATTATGCATAAGTCGTGAGACCAATTCTGGGACCGAAAGACGGACTGACCGGACCAAAAACCATTATAAGATCGGTCCAATAGGGACTGGGACCGACCGGGACGGACTGATCCATCCTTTTTTTGAATATTGGAAAAACATAATTACATCGTAACACATGAAAAAAAATAACAGAAAAAAAGTTTTTCATGATCATATGAGTTTGTCGGATAAATTACTTTATAGGTCTTATCCAAGACTACAAGGCAATGGATTTGAAATTCCGAATCATTGAGGAGTCCAATTTTAGGTCTATAAATGATTTGCACCATACCGATATACATACTGAACAAAAAAGGTGTAAATCATCTAATCGCATCAAATATGCGCCGCTTAAATCATTCTTGTATCTTCTCGACCGAAATGTGTGATTTCTCAAAAGAAATGCATTATTTTGCAGGTCCAATAAGTCAATGGATCTACTTTTGCGAAATTTCGAATATTCATTGAGGAGCGCAATTTTGGATTCTTTAAACGATTTGCACCATACATACTAAACAAAAAAAAGCTTTAGAACAAAGGAAAGGCAAGTTCATTTGTATCTTAACTGAACTGAAGCTGTACGTACATACGTAAGGAAAATGTAAAATTCCAATCATATACGCCAAAACATTATACTTCATTGGATATCGTCTCAATACAACATAAAGAAATTGGATAAACTTTTATAATACATGCATAAATAATGAATTTTTAGTTTCAAATATCATACGTAATAGTTTACTTACTGTAAGGTATATCAAATAATCCTAATCTAGAGATACAGGCACTTTAAGCACTAAATTATTTACTGTTTTACATACGTACAGTACGTACGTACCGATACTGAATTTGTTCGAGTGATTTCATTGTGTTCCGTTTCACAAAGTTGAACGCGTTCGTGAAGACAACTGATTTAAAATTGTATTTCAATCTAAAGAATTCATAATCAAAATCATCGCAAGAATGAGTAATTACGAATTCAAATTTCCATATGGTTTTATACTTTCATGGATGAAATTTTTTTTTTTAGTTAGGATAATCTTTGTACTTCTTATTGTTTATTCAGACCACCTGATCTGTAAAACTTGGTGAGATGGTGAATGTAATACAATTTGTAGGGCACGTACTTTGTTCTAAATTCTGAAATCTTATAGTATTATCGTTATCGTTTGTCAGAGTTTGCGCTTTTGTTACACAGGAGTACCAGTACCCAATAAAGCGAGTCAAAAACGTAACTTTTGACAGAAACGGACAGACGTTTTCAAATTTTCATTATTAATTAATATTGAAATCGGATTAAATAAAATGAGGGATTTCTATTTGACCCCAAAACTCACTTATACTTGTTTATTATAAATTCTACCATAAACCCTAACACTAATCCTAAAAAAATCTGATTTCATTTTAATCTGCCACATTTCAATTAAAAACGGGTATATTCTACATCACTTTGACTGCAATTAAATCTGCTACGTTCCAGACAATAATAATAAACCAAAATTTATAAATGGATCGATCATGCTTGTAAAATAAGAAGTCAGAAATTTCGTGTGGGTGACACGTTTGTGCGTACGTACGTACATACATATCAGATATGAACATATGCATAACCATTCTGATGATAATATTTTTATGATTTCTTGCTATATACAAAGAGTATAGGACTACGTAGTAGAACAAAATGGTAAATACTTATTTAATAAATTTTATATAAACCTACATCAGACAATAGTTTTTTAGAACAATAGTTTATTTTTGTTAGGAGAGTGACGTTTACTACGTAATTTTTTAGGGAGGGTCAACAATCTATTATGTCTGTATATTTGTTATAAATCGGCTGCTGATTTTATCACCTAGGAAAGAGTTCTAATAACAAGAAATAACGCACTCCTTAGCATTTACTCGTTATATTCAACATTCTCTTTGATTTCATAAATCTTTTTTTGGTAATATACTGTATATCGTATGATCATTGGGTTACCTAACAAACGCGTAAGCGTATTAATTATGTTTTTGGTACAACATAAATCAATTACACGTAATACATTAATAAAATATAATTTATTGATACATCATAAACGTAACTTCTTTAAAAACAAATGTCGTGATTTTCTAATGGCCCCTTTCAGCGGTTCAGATTCTTTTCATTAGTATATCTATATTTAACCTAATATAGCTTTATTTGGGTTAGTAAAAAAAATATCTGATATTACAATATCACACTGTTGAAAAAAGCTTAAACCGCTGAAAGGGACCGATAATCAAATAATATAATTTTCCAGGCATATAATACGTAATAAGTAAAGTATTACCTAATACTTGTACGTAATACTTAATTTTTGTAATTCCTTTTTTTAGTAATTACTATCAGCTATTTGCTATACTTTTAATATGTATTATGCGTATTTGATACGTATTTGTAAGATGGGATTTTTGATAGAAGTAATACCGGCCATATTCTAGTTTTCTGCAGTACTGCAGTATGACGGTCATTAATTTTACAATAAATTCATGGTAGCATTTACTTAAGGCCATAAATCGGTTTTCATTTGTAACATAAAATTTTTAAGTGACCTGGCAACCCAACCCGGCTTTTATTTTATTTTATATATAAAAAAAATTTTTTTATAAAAAAATTCACCCGAATAGTAAATGACCCGGCCGAGTTATGAAACCGATTCATTACTTACCCTTTTAGTAATATCGATATTTGTTCTCACGTACATACGGTACATAAAAGGCTATATTTTTTAGTGGGGGAGAGAGAATGTAAGACAAATATATCTATAACAGTCGATTTTCAATTTTCCGGTATAAATTGACAATATTACTATTTGTGAAACATTTTTGTCATTTATAGATGAATGAAATAGATTGTTTTTCTTTGCTCATCATTGGCACAACTTATGTCATTGTAGATGGCGTCTCTATGCATTAATATGTTACGGCGTTAGCTAATGCATAAAGTAGACGAAAATCTTTGAAATAACAATATATAAAAATAAAAATAAATAAATAAATAAATAAATAAATAAATATATATGTCTTCTATTTTAATTCTTATTATATGCTCTTCATTATTATTCATTATTACTATATGCTTATTAATACGTAGCTATTTGAAACGCAAAATTTAAAGGTACGTAACAGATTTGTTTCTTTTTTAAAGGGCAAGGCTTTGTAACACGTTCTATTTTTGCTCAATTATCGTTCGTACGACGTACGTACATATATACTTAATATTTACTGTTACAGTATTACGAACATCATATGTAACTCTGAGGCCTAAAGTATCAAAGTATCATGTTAAATGAACACATTCATCATTGATGACCGAAGTTATATAAACACCTAGTGGGAACAATAAACCGTTCTTCAATAAAATAGATTGAGAATATCAAATCAATTTTCATAAACCGCATTTATATTTGGATCCTTTAACTCATATTTTATTTAGTTACTCGTCAAAAAAAAAAAAAAAACCTTACAAATGGTGTTTAAACTATTTTACAACAATTCATCCTTCATCAATTCTACTATCAAGCCTACAATTCATGATGAACATATATCGTCTCTTCTAACATTTCCAAATGAACTCTTATTATTATTATTTGAAAGTTTGGATATCCCTTCCATTCTTGCTCTAAGTAATGTCTGTAATAGATTTCTATTAATTGCTCAAGTTTGTTTGGCAAAAAGATTTAAAGATTCAAATTTTGAGCTATCTTTATTCTTTGACCAAGAATTTCGTCGAAAACTTAACATAGATTTCACTTTTGAACGGTTTGATTTAGAAACTGGAAAATTCGTTTTTATACCAAAAAATGATAAACCTATAAGATTTATTCATTCTCGTGTGGTCGGAAGTCCAAAGTTACGAAGAATCCAATTTACTGGATTTGATAACGATGCAAAATCTGATGATAAAAACCTTTTACAAAAATCTTGTACATTACCTATAGATTTAAATAATTCTATCATAAAAAAATCATCATTCGTATACCGAATAGGTCGTGGTTCAACTCATTTAAAATCTCGATATACTTTCACTTATTCTATAAGTGATTCTCCACCACCATTAGTAAGAAGAACTCGAAGTGGTGAACGATGGATCACACCCCTCCGATTCGAATGTTCTCCATGTTTCTTTTATCCTCAAGAACCTATCACACATAAAATAATTAGAGACATTATTCATTTCAAGAAAAATCAAATTCAAAAACATCCTATTAAATTACGAAATCTGAGTGAGATCAGTCTATCCAGTATTGATACAGAATATATCATTATTGAATAAAGGACATTATAAAGATGCATTATCATGATGCTCGATAATTTTTTGGTCATGTGATATTACGTCTATCAAGGCTATTATTTCGTTAATTTTTTTTTGGACATTTTCAAATATAGATTTCAAAAATTTCTGTATCATTTAGCACATATATTTTAATGTACATATATCTGATACGTATAGTTTACGAAAATAAAAAACATATCAATCCTTTTCAGAAATGTTTTACTTAATTTAGTTGTTTATAAAATTTATTTGTTTCCTGTTTTCAACAATATATTGTAATATAATAAAATACTGAATAGAGTATTCTATCTATTGGTGTTTTTTTAACCTTCTATAGAAAATTTTTGAACCTTAAAATTTAATGCATTTAATTGTATTAAAAAAATTGTGATCAATCGAATTCTAGAATTATAATTTGGTGGCAGGATTCCTAATCAGGCCGAGTAGACTTTTTTTCACGAGTAAGTGCAAGCTCCTAAAAAGGAAATTCAATACACTCAATTTTATTTAAGGCGCCAAATACAATGTTTATGTAATGAACCCTTTATAATGAATTCTGAATATGGAATTCAAAACTCAGGTTTTTCCCTTTACGGCATTCATAATTAATTTTTGAAAAAAAATTTTTTTTTATAATTACAAATGCGATTTGATTGGTGATTATTACATCTCTTACAATGACTCATTGTAAGCGGATCAGAAAAGAGTGACTCGGGTCAATCGGATCAGAGATGCTTTTTTTATTTTACTACTTTCGCCATTAACGCCAATAGGCCAATAGACCATTAGCGTCATTGAAAAATTCCCGCATCAAGTTTGCAAGGACATGAGACATAGTGCCTAGGGCTATAAATTACCGTAAATGGCCGGATACAATACCCGGGTCTCTTACATTCCACCAATTTTAAAACGTATAATAGACCCCGGGTCTAGTATACAGCTGAGGGCTCATGTCACTAAGAAGAAAACATTGAAGAGCATGCACGTTTTGCATTTATAATAGGTAGTCCAGATATTTGAAAAAACTCAGGTTTAATTAATATAGATCCTGTGATCTGCATCCTGGTATACTACCTGGTGGGTCTACTATCTAGGGGGATCTTGTACCCGACCATTTACAATAATAATAATAATAAGTGAATAATGTATTTAACTTTCATGGCCAACAAAATTATTTGTTATTCCAAGTCACCGATATTACTAATACTATGCACTAATCAGATATTTTTTCTTTACAAATCAATATTTCTTCATTTTGTTATCTTTAACGTATTGGAATTTAACAACGGGTTGAACCTTTAAATCAAATTTATTAAAAAAGCTAGACGTTATTATACGAAATATGCAATTTTAATCTCTTGTTAATATCACTATTAACATGAATTTAAACCAATTCAAATAGGTCAATATAAACGAAAGTATATGTACTATATTTTTTAGTTTTAAATACTAATAATATTTGGTTTTCTAGTTTGTATATGTAAATCAAGCTTGAATTAACAAAACAAACAAATTACTTATACTGTATATTTAGCCAATTAGAATGTATAATTTTGTCTACTAAAATTATAGCAAAACAACAAAATTAAAAGAAATCAAAATCTTTATAACAAAAATATTTACTACGTAAAATAATCTATCTTTGGACACTAAATAAAAGTTTCGGTACAAAATTTTATATATAATAACTCTTCTAACTCTAGTCTACCTAACCCTAACCCTAAATAAAAAGTTTATAATAAAATGGTACTATCATTATCAGTAAGATTTAGTAAAATTTTTATTTTCTATTTTTTAATTTTTAAAATATATACTGTAGTAAAAAAATACTACAGTATAACTAATATTTAACATTTAAATATCTAAATTTTTAATAATTGTTCGGGGATAGCGAAGAATACAGGCTTAGATCGACAATATCACGTGCGCGCTGTCTGTTCGCTTCTGCATCTCCGATTGGCTATCAATCACGAGCTTATTGATAAAGACAAAAATTGATACTGAGATAGTTTTTAATATAAAACAAGTCATATAATTTTAGATTTTTAAAATTGTACACTGTATTTAAAAGATATTATACAGTTTTAATTATTACTGTTTACAATAGATAAAAAAAATAAATTATTATTGGTATACATTCCAAAGCTTTCAAACTTCAGTAATATCAAGCTTAATTTGAGCAGAATCAGACTGAATCGAATCTAAATAAACAAATAATATTATTTTTAAATAAATTAATAAAGCATAATTTGAATATATTGGTAAAATAAATACTTTTAATCGCCTTTGAAATTAATTTTGTACAAATAATTTTACTAGTGTACATTTCATCAGGATGCTTCGGTATCGGCAATGATTTAATAACTTTATCAGCATCCAAGAATTGCTTTTTAATTTCATTATCATTTGAACTAGCTATCTTATTAAGCCAATCAAAAATTTTCCAATAAATATCCCGAGCACTAGGTCGTTTTTGTGGATTAGAATTCATGCATTTCTTAGCCAATTCAATATAGCATCTAGGAGTTCCAGGTGCAACCTCCGGTCGTAATCCTCTACTGCAAATATCTAATGCAAGTTTAATATCAAATTTACGTCCATCAAAAGGTCTTTGACCAGTTGAAATTTCTGCCATAATAATACCAAACCCATAAATATCTGCTGCTTGTGTAAATTGCTGTTGCCTGATAAAACGGTGCAACATAGGGCATAACTCCATTAATATTTCCTTCTAATACACTTTCATCTTTTTTTCTAGACAATCCTAGATCTGCGATATAAGATTGTTTACCTTGCAAAATGTTACCACTATGAAAATTGGCATGGATGTACCCTGCATAAACATGAATATTCTCTAACTCTTTCGCAGTATCTTTAAGTATTTGTAATTTAGTCTGCCATGTAAGCATACTAAAATTATTTGTCAAATATTTATGAAGACTTCCATTGTTAGCATACTGAAATACCATTAGCCATTCATTTGTTTCTGTGTTTTGCGTTATTCCATATATTGAGAGCTTACAATACTTTAATTTACACTCCATAAGACCTTTAAACTTAAGTTTAAGCAATGAATTGGTTCAATAAAAACTATTAGATAAATTATCAAAGTAATAAATTAACTTACTTCTTTTAAAAAATCATTGTTTTCCTTAGAACTGTCAAATGTCTTGAGTGCAACGATGCTATTTGATCCACGTGATCTTTTGTAGAAATAGTTGTTATCATCAACTTTAATTTTTTCAACTTTTCGTATGCCATCCAACCAGGTTGCTGAATATACAGAACCAAATCCTCCTCTACCAATTTCTTTAACATCATATAATCTATTAAATGGAATCCATTCAATCTCTTCTTCATATGCGCGGACTCTAAGTTGGAATTCTTTCATGCAATCATCAACATCTTTATTTCCAATTGTCCACCTTGTTGTTATATCAGGGTCGCATGATAGACACCATGCTGGATAAGTGTTATCTTCATTACAACGCGCACATTTTCCATATTTAGGTTCTCTATAATATTAATATTTTATTTCGCATCTGCAATTTAAACTTTATATCGATTGTAAATAATTTTATGCCTACCGGCTAAATTAATGCAAATGAAATGATTTGTGCGTAATGGTAAATAAGTATTTACAGTATGTTCTTAGTTTGTGAACTTGTTCTGCTGTGTTTTTATTTCGTAAAATTATTAAATGTCCTTTATACTCACCCACTAAATTAATGATATGTAATGGTAAATAAGTATTTATGTTCTTGGTTTGTGAATTTGTTTATTTCGTAAAATAATCCAATGTTCCTATACCTACCCACTAAATTAATGAGAATGAAATGATTGTACGTAATTGTAATAGGTATTTATATTCTTTGTTTTGCTGTTTTTATTTCGTAAAATTATTAAATGTTCTTTATACTCACACACTAAAATAATGCGAATGTAAATGATTTGTACGTAATGGTAAATAAGTATTTATGTTCTTGTTTTGTGAATTTGTTTTGTTGTTTTATTTCGAAAATTATCAAATGTTCTTTACACTCACTAACTAAATTAATGTGAATGAAATGATTTGTACGTAGTGGTAAATAAGTATTTTTTTATTTCGTAAAATTATTAAATGTTCTTTATACTCACAAGCTGAATGAAATGATTTGTACGTAATGGTAAATAAGTATTTCTGTACTTGTTTTGTGAACTTGTTTACTGTTTTATTTCGTAAAATTTTAATGTTTTTTTATACTCACCCACTAAATTAAGAAATGATGATAAATAAGTATTTATGTTCTTGTGAACTTGTTTTGCTGTTTTTATTTCTATACTCACATGCTAAATGAAATGATTTGTACGTAATGGTAAATAAGTATTTATGTTCTTGTTTTGTGAACTTTTTTTGCTGTTTTTATTTCGTAAAATTATTAAATGTTCTTTATACTCACAAGCTGAATGAAATGATTAATGCGAATGAAATGATTTGTACGTAATGGTAAGAAGTATTTAACCTATGTTCTTGTTTTGTGAACTTGTTATACTGTTTTATTTCGTAAAATTATTAGATGTTCTTTATACTCACGTGCTGAATGAAATGATTAATGCGAATGAAATTATTTGTACATAATGGTAAGTATTTATGTTCTTGTTTTGTGAACTTGGGTTGACTTTTTATTTCGTTTTTTTAAATGTTCTCTATACTCACAGACTAAATTGATGCGAATGAAATTATTTTACATAATGACAAATAAGTATTTATGTTCTTGTTTTGTGAACTTTATACTTACGGACTAAATTAATTCGAATGAAATGATTGTACGTAATGGTATATAAGTATTTATTTTCTTGTTTTGTGAACTTTAGAAGTTATTAATGTTCTTTATACTCACGAGCTAAATGAAATGATTAATGATTTGTACGTATTATAGTGATAAGTATATATTTATGTTCTTGTTTTTGTGAACTTGGTTTGCTGTTTTTATTTCGTAAAATAATTAAATGTTCTTTATACTCACCGACTAAATTAATGCGAATTAAATGATTTGTACGTAATGATAAATAAGTATTAAGATCTTGTTTTGTGAACATTTGCTGGAGAAATTATTAAATGTTCTTATACTCACGAGCTAAATGAAATAATTAATGCAAATGAAATGATTTGTACGTAGTGATAAGTATTTATGTTCTTGTTTTATGAACTTGGTTTACTGTTTTATTTCGTAAAGTTATTAAAAATGTTCTTTATACTCACTGACTGAATGAAATGATTAATACGAATGAAATAATTTGTACGTAATAGTAAATAAGTATTTATGTTCTTGTTTTATGAACTTGTTTTTTTATTTCTAGAATTTATTAAATGTTCTTTATACTCACTGACTAAATTAATGCGAATGAATGATTTGTACGTAATGGTAAATAAGTATTTATGTTCTTGTTTTGTGAACTTGTTTTGCTTTTATTTTTCTAGAAATTTTAAATGTTCTTTATACTCACCGACTAAATTAATGTGAATGAAATGATTTGTACGTAATGGTAAATATGTGTTTATGTTTTGTTTTTGTGAATTTGTTTTGATATTTTTATTCGTAAAATTATTCAATGTTCTTTATACTCACAAGCTGAATGGAATGATTAATGCGAATGAAATGATTAATACGTAATTGTGAATAAGTATTTATGTTCTTGCTTTGTGAACTTGCTTTGCGGTTTTTATTTCGTTAAAATTATCAAATGTTCCTTATACTCACAGACTAAATTAATGTGAATGAAATGATTGTACGTAATGATAAAATAAGTGTTTATGTTCTTATTTTGTGAACTTATTTTGTCGTAAAATTATTGAATGCTCTTTGTACTCACATGCTGAATGAAATGATTTGTACATAATGGTAAATAAGTATTTATGATTTTGTTTTGTAACGTTTTGCTGTTTTTATTTCGTAGAGTTATTAATGTTCTTTATACTCACGGTCTAAAATAACCAACAATAAATAAATATTTATGAACTTAAATCGCTGATATAGATTGATGAATGCACTTTATACTTACTCCCTAATAATTGAAAATTGTATCAATTTCAAATAAAGAAATTACAAAATATTATAATAAAAATTAAAAATTAACTTGCTTCTTAATCCATTCCTTAAATTTATCATCATTTTTTTCCACGCCAATTCCGTAAAAGTAACAAATGGCAGTTTTCCAAATTCCCCAGCTTCAGCAGACTTCAGATAATATGTAAACGCTTTATGCTTATCGATTTCGACGCCAATTCCTAAATAACAACAATAACCAACTTGATACATTCCATTAGAATAATTCATTTCTGCCGATTTTTGATAATGTATGAGTGCTTTGTTTTCATTCTTTTCAACTCCAATTCCATATTCGTAACAATATCCAAGCATGAATATTCCAAAAGTATTTCCTTTTTCTGCTGATTTTTCATACCAAATAAATGCTTGGCATTCATCTCTTTCAGTTCCAATTCCGTGAAGATAACAATTGCCAACTTGAAGCATTCCATCGGCACGTTCCATTTCATTAGATAAAATGGCAGTTTTAGAAAATCCTTTCGAATTACCTGTCTTTGCTGAATTCATATAGTTCTCAAATGCTTTATTCTTATCGATTTCAACCCCATTTCCTAAATCATAACAATAACATTCCGTTAGAATTTCCCTTATTTGCTGATTTTTGATACCATTTAAACGCCTGTAGTTTATCTTTTTCAACACCATTTCCTAAATCATAGCAATGGCCAACTTTATACATTCCATAAGAATTATTCTCTGCTGCAACCCTAATTACTTAGTATGTTTTTGAGAAATAATATTAAACATCTATGATGCAAAATAGTAAAACCATTATTTTTTATATAGAACTAATTATTTTTAGATTCTTGTTATATTTTTATTTTGTTTTTTAAAGTAAAAGCTATAAATAAATATAAAAATCCAAATAAAAACCAATAATTTATTATAATACTTAAAAGAAATATAACACAAATAACTAGTAATAATCATTACTACCTCTAGATATATTTGAATTAGGATACAGTTTTAAGGATTTTTTTTTTTGTAAAGTTTTAAATATTTTTACTTAGAATACTTGATTCTATTTATTTAGTATATTTTTGAGATATAAGCACTCTGGTAATGGTCACTACCAGTTATAGTTAATAAAATTTTACTTAAAAACTATATTTTTTATTCTGTTTTTAAAATTTAAAACCTTAAAGCTTTAATTTGTTTTAAAATATAGGTGCCGTCAAGTAAAAACTAGAAATTCTAAAAATAGATTTCTTTAACAGGCTTTTGAATGATATTAATATATGATCAAAAAAACAGTATAATTTATTATTCTAGTCAGATTGGTTAAAACCCCACATTTCATTAGATAAAGAAGTCTATTTTTAGAATTCCTGGTTTATTAATTTTTGATATTTTAGAAAACCAACACTTATTATATAAATATAGTTTTAATTATTTGTAGGGATGTTAATAGTTCAGTTTTAGACTATTAAACTATAGGTTAAAACTAAATAACTATAAAACTAAACTATTATA
>CAJVPY010003346.1:0-14266 GCA_910591965.1 Dentiscutata erythropus | reverse complement strand
GCAGTATATCCAGAAGTGGTGAGAGAAGCAGTGAATATAGTAAGGGGCTGTGGTAAGAGAATGGCTTTACCAAATATGGAACACCTCTGGCACAAGAAAACAAGGAAAACCGGTTAAAAGAAATCCCGAAGCATGAAAGCAAGCGCTCTGGTAGTACAAAAATAAAGTCGGCTAGTGAGTAATGTATCGCACAACCTATATGGGAGTCGTGGAAGCATAACGAAACATAACAGAAATGCAGGTCCCAGATTACTGGCTTGTGACAGTAATTAAATGAGGTTCTTAACTCCCGTCCTAAGGATCTAGACTTCTGTAATACCATACCGATAGAAAGTACTATAAATGGAGTGGTAGCCTAATTTGGTGGTGTATGACGTAAATACCTGGAACTATGCGAACAGCTCTCCTAATAGCAGCAGCAGGTGGCTTGAGATAGAGTCTTCGGATAGCGGCAGCATCTGGCTTGAAATACGGATTAGGAACTGAAGTAGCATCTCGAGGGACACCAAACTGGAAGCATGAAGAGCGCCCACTCCTAGGACACCAATTTGAAAATTATACAAGAAATGAATTAGGAGTAATGTGATAAGTGTTAAGAGGTGGATTATAACTGGTAGACATTGTACAGTAGTATATATAGTGGGATATATATGAATTAGTAAATACATTAAGGTTCTGAGTTAGGTCAGAACTTAGGGTGCTTCTTGATAGAGGTACTCGAGGATTTCCATCTCACATGTGAAATAGTGCAGGCGGTTGCATCTAGGCGCCATATAGGGTAGCCGGGTGAGATCATAATGACTACTTAGATAGGTTAAAAGTATATGTAAATATATATAATGTTCACTTAAATAAGTAATAAAGTTAATGACAAAATTGTCGAAGTTGAAAAAAATAAAAATAAAAAATAAAAATAAAATAAGTCTAATATATCAGGAAATTTTTAAATAAGGTAAATATTGATTACCAGCTGTAGAGGCAATTGTTATCGATTAGAAAATTAATAATAATCATTATCCATCAGATTACTATGATCAGGCTGCCAAATAACTCAGATTGTTTGGCAGAAAAAAGTTTATTTCGGTTATTCGGCAAAAATCTATAGCTTATTTTGGTTATTCAGCAAAAAATGATATCTTATTTTGGTTATTTGGCAAAAAATAATAGCTTATTTTGGTTATTCAGCAAAAGTATTTTATCGATTTATCAATATACTTTTAAATTCAAAGCATTTAATTTATTTTATGATTTACTATTTTATTGCTAATGCTATTGACTAATTATATCATTTTTCAATAAAAACACAATTACTATAATAAGATTGATATACATTTAATTGAAATTAACATGCGTTGCAGTTATATAATAGTTTTTAACAACTGATATACCAGAAGTATTCTCAGAAAAATTATCTTCATCTTCATGAGAAGGTTTATAAATATTTTGCCGCCCACCAATCGTAGGGTTTTTCTTCATGGCATTAATATGTAATGGCAAGTTTGTTTTAGCAGTTTTGCGCAAAGATTGCCGAAATAGCTTAGTTAAATTAAGATTAAGTTCAGATGCCAATTTAAAGGAAGAAATTTTGGGCTAAAAATAAAATAAATAAATATTAATATTATATGTATTTATTACAGTATTATATGCAATAAATTTCAAAGTATACATCTTTCAAATCCTCTATATCATCCTATAAATAACTTAAAATTAATAAAAGTTTAAAATATATGTATTTAAATTAAGACTACTAACCTTGGTTAAAGTTTCTGATTCTTGTAAATTAGAAGGTAATGTCCCGACACTATCAATTAATAATGATAAAGCATTTTCCTTTTGTTTGTTAAAGGGATGAGCATAAATTCAATAAGATGATTTACTTTTATGCCTAGTAATAGACATGGTAGTACCCATTGTGACACCTTTTTGAAAAAGAGAAGTAATTGAGGTTGATTGACCTAAGTGATTGACAATATCACGGTCTTTTATGTCTATTCCTACTGTAGTACAGATGTCTTTCATAAAAGATCCACAAGACTTTGATCCTAATCTTGTATCGAGATACTATAGATCTTTCGAATAATCTAAATCAAGATAAATAATTTAAAAAAAAAAATTAAATTTTTGTGATTTCATAAATATAAGTATTCATTAAATAAATTAAAAAAATTAATTACTACTTACTACTAATTTTTTTGTTGATTTTTAAATATAGAAATGAACATTTAGAGTTTAATAGTCTTTTTGAAAAGTAAAGCTTGATATTATAAACAGGGCCTTGAGAACCTTTAGAATCAGCTAGAACAGGTATGATAAGTATATTTGAATTACCATCTACGCCACTTTGGTCATTTTTTTGAGAATACTTTTTGAACTGCATTCCACTATCAGAAGTAAACTCAAACTGTTCTATCAACATGTTATAATGTTTACTACCATGAGGTTGGAATAGCAAACAGCACCACATAAAGACCCGATATTGTAAGCCTTGTGGACTATTATTAGCAATTTTATAATGTTGAAATATAGTTTGTAACTCAGTATCTGTGAAATAGTCATGATGATGTGATACTAAACCTTCTTTTTTGAGTTTTTTCATTTTACCATTTAGTGCTTTCTATAAATGAGAAAATTCTTTTCTATTAGATAGATTAAAAATATTAGTACTCTTTGGATGCTTTAGAATATAAACACTGAGTAATTTAATACAATTGATCAAAGATGATGATGCATATTCTTTATTTGTATTGACTTGTCGAATTTCCAGAATAAACTCAGTCATCTCTTGCTCAAACTGGTCTTTATCTGTAACTGTTTCAATTCTATAATCATACCCTACATCGTGCTTCCAGTTTTCTAAAATCTTTACCCATTTTGCTGTTGCTTTTTGGGTATTCTCTGGAATTGTGCCATTAATTATTTCGTTGATTTTAGCATTAGTAGGTTTATAGTATTTATTTTTCATTGTATTTATATTTGTTACTAAGTGAACAGAAAGTGATTGATCCTAGATCAATTTAAGTATTTATAATCAAAACAAACTATGTTATTTACTTTTAATTAAACTTTTGTCAAAATTTTTTAAATATGTCATAGTGATACTAAACTGTTACTTGTTGATGTAGTCTAATTTCATATAAATTTTCTTTCGTTATAGTAAATACATAAATTGAATTGAATTAAATATATAAAATTTATTAATAATTTACTCTTTCTATTTGCTTTACTTTATGCTCGATCGTCATAATCTAACAGATAATATCATTATTTGACGCTACACACCAATAACTGTCGTATCTGAGATTTTTCTATATTTGGACAGTGTCGATCACTCCTTTTATGGTATAGGATCACCAATCAGATGATTCTAGAATCACATGTTAACTGGCAAATCAAATCAACGCTAATACTGTAATAACTAATAAGTTATATAATTGTTCTTTTACTAATCTGTTTTTTTGACTAATTTATAAAAAACACAATACATGTTGTACAGCTCGTAATTATGCATTTATTCTATTAATAATAGCATGAAACCGGAGTTGGCATAACTAATTTTATTGATTAAAAATCAGCAGAAATATAGAATACACAGGCTTAAGATTTGCGTTAAAAGGCTAAAAAGAAGGCATTTATTCATTATCAAAAATCAGCAAACATGAGTAATTCTAACGAAGTAAAGATTTATATTCTTAATTGAGAACCCAAAATAATTATATCAACTAATGATCTTTATGTGCACAAACTGGAAAATAATTAATGTGAATGAAAAGATTTGAAGAATGTTAGGTATGGTAATAAGTATTTATATTCTTGATCTGTAAATATAGTTTGTTGGTTTTGGTTTTATTAATTAGTTAAATATTTGTTTATTATTACATAATTCTCTTCAAATCTTTTCATTCACATAAACAAGATAAAAACTATTAAGTAATGAAACAAAAATCAGCAAATCAAGCTAGAACATAATATTATGTGATGCTCTTCAAATCTTTTCATTTGCTAAAGATCTGTTTTTGGCTTGTGAACCTGATTTGCTAATATTAATCTTATTGATTAATAAATAGTATTAATGTGAATAAAACAATTTAAAGAGTATCACATAATGATAAAAAATAAGTATTCATCTTCTTGGTTTATGAACTTATTGCCAATTCTAACTTTACCAAATATTTATACTTACAGATGCAATGGTAATAAGTATTTATGTTCTTCATACTTACAAGCTGAATGTATAATATATAATCTGGTTAGAATAAAACCTAAATATGTATGTTAGGATAAAGCTAGGTAACGGTTAAGATAGGAATGTATATTAGGGTAAGGGTTAGAATGAAAATGTATATTAGGATAAGAGTTAGAATGAAAATATATATTGTTAGAATAAAGATTAAGGCGTAAATGTGTATTAGAGTAAGGGTTAAAATGAAAATATGTATTAGAGTAAAGCTAATATGGAGTTATGTATTAGAGCAAGGTGTGAAAATGTTTGTTAGAGTGAAGATTAGTTATTAATCGTATGTAATAAGTTTTTTCTAATATAAATTTTAATAATATATGTGATATTAAAAATCTATTTATATTCTTGTAATGTAACTTCATCATATCATTAAAATTTAAAATCTCGAAAGGGTTCATGTTTTTTATAGCGAAATTTATTTTAAAGTATGGTAACTTTAAGTATACTGTATAAGCATTATTCAGGTTATTTATGCAGTTTATTTATTAATTAACCTTTAATTATCAATATTTATTAATTAATATCTAACTTTAATATTTATACAATTCAGTAGTTCTTTATATCAGAAAATTCATCTGAACTTGTGCATTGCTTGGCTAATTCAGTATAATATTTAGGAATTCCAGGATCGAATTTAGGCTATTCATTATATGAATAATATTAACTTATCAAATAGCATACCATTCGAATGATCTTTGTCCAATAAACATAACTAATATGATAATTCTAAAACTATAAGCTTTTGACCTAACAAATTCTCTGGAGCAACCTATTCTAATATTTAACTATCTCGGAATACCCTATTGAATTTGAAACAATACATATAAAAAAAAAAAAAATGCATTAAGTTTTCATGATTTGTACTTTTTTCATGCAAGTAAAGATACTTAAACCTTAGTATACAAAACTTACCAGTATAAAAATATAATATCTCAAAAGTATTCAAGAAATTAAAATCATGAAGATAAATTATTATTAGTATAATAAATTCAAATTGCCGTAGACAAGTAAAATATAAAAATTAGACTACTTAACTATATTGTATTGCTTAATTTTATTTCTTACCAGCATGTCATCTTTAAAAATCAGTATTACAAAATTTTAAGCATGTCACTACATGTTTTAATTAACTTAGTAAAAAGATATTCAAGTTCTGCTTGTTGTTTTAGTTGTCTCTAGAAAGCCAATACTCTAAAAAAAATATTTAAAGTATAAACTTAGATTAGCAAGATTAAGCTTCTACGCTTTAGCTTAAGTGAAACAGATTCTTAAATTTTGGCTCTCATTTACTTTTCCAACTAGAACTGATTATTATTGATTATTTTTGATTATCTAAACTTGACGTCTTTTACTACTAATTTATACATTCGCTTTTAAGTTTCTAATAATGAATTAAGGGTATAAAAAATTCCTGAAGAATGCTGACAATGAAGTGCGCAAGAGCCAATCAAATTTGAGAATTGGCACGCAGATCATTCTAGAACCCGATGTCCATATTTGGTATATCCCCTGACTGTACTTTCCATTATTTGTCAGTGTAACAATAATATCATAATCACGCAGATCATGATATAATTGTACTACTTGCCAAATAACTATATAATATTGGTAGCTAATCAATTAAAAAAACAATTGATTTTAGTATAATTTTAATATTAATTGATTTCAATCAAAGCGATTCTAATTAATTTTAATTAGCAGCTTTGTTGTCAATCAATTCTAATCAGTATTGCTAATAATCGGCAGGAGTGCTACTTACTGATTGACATTTCTTTCTGTTAATCGATTGAAACCAATTTAAAATTTTTTTGATGTATATAGTAGATATTGTATTTGGTAGTTTATAGTATTGTAATTTTTTGTAAATAGTATTTCTTTTTAGTATATCTCTATGATTTGTACTTGAAATTAATCAAATATTTATCACAAACATGATTGTAAAAAACCCAAATATATCTAGAATATAATTTATATAGTGCATAATTTTTTTATAACTTTTTTTTAATTTTATTATAATTTTATTAAATGATTAATCAATTAAAGTATTTTTCTTATATAAACTTCTCTATATAAAATACCTGTCATCTGACAAAGCATCTACTAAATATTAATCAAAATCTTGCTTCTAGAAATATAAAAGACCCAAGGTATTATTTGCTACAAATTATAGTAGTAATAATTTTTATTTCTTTACTATTATAGTATTTAATTTTTAATTTAAACAATTTGGCATTTCTTTATATCTTTTAATTTATTTTCTTTATTCAAACTACCAAAGCTATAGTTTTAAAAAAAATATTTGTAAATTGGTATTTAATTACTATAAAAATTTGCATTATAACAAAAAAATATTGTAAATTAACAATCTAATTAACAAGTACAAAGCAAAAATTGTATCTTGGAATTTTGAATATTTTTCTTATTTAATACTTTCTATATAATAGGAAGTTGTTAAAAATAAATATATACACTTGTAAAAATTAACAAAAACTATATTTACTATTATACTCTTACAAGCCAATTGCAAAAAAAATTTTTTATTTTGAAGTAGTTTAGTAAAAAATATTATACTGTATATAATAGTTTTAAGTTTTAAAATTAAAAAGTATAATATAGATTTATTTTTTTTATATATCAAATATTAAAAAAGAATTAAAGTTTTATATTAATGATTTTGTAAAGATAAAATTATATAATAATATATTATTGCTATTTTCAAAATAGTTAAAAATCAAAAATCAAATACACTAAACTCTTCCCAATGATTATTTGAACCAGAATTTTTTACTAAAGAAAACAAAACTTTTGTTGAAGAGTTGTGGCCTAATGTGTGGTTTGCCTAGAGGTTAACAGTTTTTCTTTTCTGGGACTTCTTTATAAGTTGTATGTTTGATATGCAAGCCAAGAGCATTAGTATACAAGATAACTGGCAAGAGGTATGTGCCCTTAGATACAAAATCTTGGTGGAGAGACTAAAGTCTTTTCCATCAACAAAGCACTTAAGCTGTTACTTTGAAATGAGAAATACAGAGGAAACAACAAGAATTTGCTTTTCTTCAAGCTGCACTCTTTTATTTGGCCAGGTGGTCTCTTTCTTACTTCTACTTGTCCTCCTATTGGTCTTCCAAAATTTTGCACAAAAAGTGGAGATTTGGCTTATTCTCTCCAAAAGATCAGCATTGTTTACTTCCCAAATCTGAACAGATTAGCAAAATGCAACCACGTGCTTGTTTATAGATAAATATTTTTCTACTTTATAGGACTCAGCCTGGGAACTCTAATTATAGCAGCAGGTGGCTTGAGACACAGGTTCTCAGATGATGGCAGCACCTGACTTAAGATATAAATTAGGACTGGCAACAAAGCTAACCGGAGGATCAGAAAGTAAATTTTAACATTAAGGCGAAGCTTTACAGTAGAGATATACAAATATTGTATTTGTTATATAATTTTTATCAGCCATACACGAGTTATAATAGTGCCTTTAGAGTTTTAGATTTCTTTTCATATTTTTTCTTTTTCACAATTAGTATTTCTTTTTTCTTTTCTGTTTTTTCTTTTTTTGGTCATTTTCATTTTTTTCTTTTAAAAAAATTTCTCTCTTTGTTTTGTGCCCCTTGAGAAGAAGAAAGAATTAGAAGCGAAAAAGAGAATCCTAATACGGTATAGACAGCCTATCAATGATCAAGAGAAATATCATTTCAATAATCAAAATTTGAATTAAGTTTTGGATTTCGAGTAAGACTAATAGTTGTTATAGCAGATAATATTGAGTTTTTACCTAGTGAGTTTTTATTAAATTAGAGCTACAAGTTGTAAAAATTTAATATATTTGTGTATATGAATTATATAACAGCTTATATGAATAAAGGCAGGATTGCTTAAACATAAAAAAAAAATAAAAAAAAAATAGTTAAAAATAGCAAATAAAATTTTTTTCGACATACCCCCAAACATTTATACACCTATACACCCAATTAGCTTAGAGTATTGATTGAAGGTTATTACTCAATTTTATATAATTCTGTAATTATTCACCAAACAATAGTCATTTATATTAACAATTACAGAATTATGTATCGATCTTAATCAATATTCTAAGCTAATCAGGTGTATAGGTATTCGGATATACATTGAAAAAAAAATTTATTTGTCATTTTCAACTATTTCAAAAACAGTGATAAATAAAATAGTCTTTGCAAAAATAAATAATATTAAAATAAGAGTAGATTTATTTATCGTATAGTGTAATATATATTATATATTGTATATTATATATTGATCATATAATATATACTGTATATAACAATATATATATATATTTTTAATATTAGGGTGTAGCGTCTGCTCTAGACTTTTATTAATACTTAAGCAATTGACATATGGCAGTGCCAAAATATATACATATTACATATTAGAACTAGGACTAGGACTTTAGATCTAAGACTATTTATCTACGACTAAAACCCACCAGAGCTGTCAACACTCCCACACATGTGATTGATCTAGATTTTATACATCTTTTTCCAACTACCAATTAGTATTTACATATTCACCACTTTATCTATATATCTAATATCTTAACTCCCAAATTGGTATATACTAGGTGAGTGCTTATTGCTCTCAGTTTGGTGTGCTCAATCCCAACTAGCATACTTCCAGGAGTTCGTATCTCAAGCTATGCAGCTGTCTCTACCCAATTGGGTAAGTATCTCAAGCCTGTATGCTGCTGTAACTAGCTAGTTTCCTGTGACTTTAAAACCAAGGTCTTAACATTTCGAATTCGGTAATATACAAATAACTGTACTTCCCAATATGGTAACGAGGCTTGCTCAGGCATGTTTTGCAAATACTTTCAGTACTTGATATAGTTGGATAGGATCATGAGGCCTAGGGGTTCTTAACAGGTATATCATTGTTTTTATTTATAGTGATTCTCGGTAGTTGTAGCCCCCGGTTACCACTGCACTTACTTATACTAGCTATACCTGTATTGGTGGTCCCGAGTCCTCTTAATGTTCGAAAACTCCTATACAAATATGACCAGAGCCTGTTAGGTCTATCAACACATACACACCTCCATGCTTCAACTTTTTATTGGTTAGTGAGTTCCTATATACCAGATATGTTTCAAATCTGGTAAGGCCAATTCTTTACTACAGATCCCTTTGTATTCACCACATTTTTCACCACTTTCCAATTTTAGTTATTGCCCAGTCATCATCCCAAACAAGATCCTCAACGTTGCCTTAGAGGTTGTTGGTGCTACTTTGCCAATCGCAGATTTATATACACAACCTTTGTGTAATAGAACCTTCTATAACAATTACCATTACATGTAGTGCCAACTACTCCACAATGGACCTCCTTCCAGAAATTCCTAATCCAGACCTGTATTCACTTGGACTTTCTACAGCAGATACTTCCAAATATTTGTAGGTAAACATACCTACTAGGACTTGAACCCGAAACCCGCTCGTAAAGGGTTGGGTGCCTAAACCACTAGGCTGTGGGATCCCAACCACATACTTCATATAATTTCATTAATAAATTAATAGACTAAATACTATAAAATAAAGCAAATATATTTAAAACATTTCATAATACTTTGCTTTTTTTTTTTTTTTTTTGGTATTAAAGTAACCTCTTTGATCTAAAAAGCTTTTTATTAGAGTATAGATGGAGTTTTATATATAATTACAATGATAGTACATCAAGCTACATGTGCACTTTTTGAGTGCCTAATTTAAGTAGTTTGCCTGAAGATTATATATATCTGCCATACCTGTACCCAACTAAAGGGTATTTATTTAAACTATCTGGTTCTAACTATCTCCATCTGCCTTCTAATTTGATGGGTTTTTTTACTATTTATATACTGGATTTTGGTATCACCTAATCTAGATTTCACACTCTACTTTAGAACACTTAACTATCTTCGAGGTAAACCTAATATAGCAATATATGTCCCACATATATATTTACATGCTTGTTTCTATAACTTCTTTCTAATTAGTATATATTGACCTGCTATTCTATATTCGTATCTCATACTACCTTTTGGGGTGCTGCTGTTCTATGGATGTTTTTCAAGTATGAACCTTTCTAATTAGGTGCCCATTATATACTCCTTGCTCTTGTTTTGGTTTTTAGCAACTCTAGTACCCGCATTTAGACCGTCTTCTTACTTGGATTCTTTATTGGTTTCTTTCTTACTTCTAGCCAGCAACCCGGAAGGGTTGGTCTGCCAAAGCTTTAAGTATCTGAAGGATGCCTTCTCCTTGGTCTATATTTTCAAAGCATATATTTTTTTTCTTCAGTGCGACAACCTGATGGTTCAGCTAATATATCCTCTGCTATTAGAACCTGGTCACTCGGTTCTCCAATCTTGAGCTCTGGTTTAAATTCAGCTCTTCTGTAGTACTATTATAAATCGCTACTACCTCTAAACTCAGGACTTGCCAAATAGGTTTTCAGTTATTCTGGTCTCTTGGATTTATTGTGCTGAAGCTTCTATTACTAGATAGTGTAACTAAGATTACAGATTAATCTAGATCCAATTAATAGAAAGCTGTCAACTGTACACAGGCCTATTTTTTAAAATCGTCGCCAGTGGGATTCAAACTTTAGATCTACCACTTGGAGAGAGTAACAATTAGACTACTACACTAAATTGCCACACTTTCATTTCACAATACTTTATATAATTCATTAATAGACTAAATACTTTAAAATATTTTGAAATATTGCAAAAAGTATTTTTAACTTAATAGCAAATTTGTAATACAATTTTAATTTATTTTTAAAAATTAAATGATTTAAAATATTAAAATATAAGAATTTTATATTTTTATGCTATATTTCAAAATAATTTATAGTTTTTAAAATATAACAAATTTAAACAAAACTAATTATTTAAAGCAATTTGCTTTTAGATTAAGGGAATTGATATTTTCACACCCTTTTTTAATAATGCCACACTCTATAGATCATTTTAATTTTTTTAAATTTTTTTTAACTTTGATTGAAGATATCTTAGCACCCATTTGACCGAATTCGATTAATATTTTTTTATTTTAATTGTAGAAAGCTATAGAATTTAAATAAAAAAAAGTTGATTGAATTTGGTCAGATAGGTGCTAAGATATCTTTGTAAAATTTAAAATGTCTATTAAATATAAGCTGTAGCAACATTGTTTACAAACTTTGATTGAATATATCTCAGCACTCACCTGACTAAATTCGATCAACTTTTTTTTGTTTTAATTGTAAAAAGCCTTAGAATTCAAAGAAAAAAAAGTTTATCAACTTTGGTTAGGTGAGTGCTGAGATATCTTCGATCAAAGATTTTATAAAATTCAAAACGTCTATTAAATATAAGCTGTAGCAAAATTGGTTACAAACTTTGATTGAAGATATTTGATCAACTTTTTTTATTTTAATTGTAGAAAGCCTTAGAATTCAAAAAAAAAAAACTTGGTTGAATTTGGTCAAATAGGTGCTGAGATATCTTCGATTAAAGATTTTGTAAAAATCAAAACATCTATAAGCTGCAGCAAAATTGTTTACAAACTTTGATCGAAGATATCTCAGCACCCACCTGACAAAATTCGATCAACTTTTTTTTATTTTAATTATAGAAAGCCATAGAATTCAAAGAAAAAAAATTGATCAAATTTGATCAGATAGTGCCAAGATATATTCGATTAAAGATTTTGTAAAAATCAAAACGTCTATCAAATATAAGCTGCAGCAAAATTGTTTACAAACTTTGATCAAAGATATCTCGACACCAATCTGACCAAATTTAGCCAAATTTTTTTATTTTACTTGTAGAAAGCCGTAGAATTTAAAGAAAAAAAAATTGATCGAATTTGATCAGGTGGGTGCCGAGATATCTTCAATCAAATATTTTGTAAAATTTAAAACTTCTATCAAATATAAGCTGCAGCAACATTATTTACAAACTTTGATTGAAGATATCTCAGTACCTACCTGACCAAATTCGATCAACTTTTTTTATTTTAATTGTAGAAAGCCATAGAATTCAAAGAAAAAAAGTTGATTGAATTTGGTCAAATAAGTGCCGAGATATCTTCAATCAAAGTTAAAAAAAAAATTAAAAAATTAAAATGATCTACAGGGTATGACATTATCAAAAAAGGGTGTAAAAATATCAATTCCCTAGATTAATTCACTAAATTATATAAATTTATAATATATATTTTACTATTGTTTATAGTATATTTTTGAATAGTATTACGAGTATGTAAAAACTTTCAAAATATTTCAAAGTATAAAAAAATAATTTAAAAGTTATTAATGTTTGTTTTAGTATAGATTTTATTAATATGTTACTAATTATTTTATAATCTTTTGCAAACTTTTATAAAATTACAAACTGACAAAAAATATAAATCAAGTAATTCATTGTTTATAACATATATTTTGTATAAACCTAAAAAAAAATGCATAAAGTTTTGAAATATTTTATAGTATTGAAAAATGCATTACATGTTTTTATTATACTATTGATTTATTTAAAAACAAAAATATTAATCAATTTAAACCTTTTATAGACTTTTGTAAGTTTATGAAGTTACAAAAATATAAATCAAGTGATTCATTATTATAACATATATTTTTGAATAAGTTTAAGAAAAAATGCAAAAGATTTTAAAATAATTCATAGTTTTAAAAATGCTTTACAAGTTTTTATAATTTTATTGATTTATTTAAACAGTATTATTAATCAATTTAAATCTTTTGTAAACTTTTGTAAGTTTACAAAGTTACATAATATAAATCAAAATAATTTATTATTTGTTTTAAGGAAAGTTTTTTTATATCTTTAAAATCTTTAAAAATATTTATAAATATTTTTATTTTTCTTAAGATTAAATCTTAATAGAATTTTATAAATTTTTATATACTTCTGTAAACTTTTGTAAGTTTTACAATGTGTAAGAAAATTATAAACTTATATAAAACTTTTATGTAAATTTATAAGTTTTTTACAATACATAAGAAAAGTGTAAACTTATATAAAAATTTTATATAAGTTTATGATTTTCTTATACACTATAAAAAACTCATAAATTTATATAAAATTTTTATATACAGTAAGTTTATGATTTTTTTATGCACCATAAGTCTTATATAGTTTTATACCAAATTTTACATAAGTTTATAATTTTTTTACATATCATAAAAACTTATGAAAGTTTACATATATATATTTTTGCTAATACTATAGTTAATTTATTTTTGCAAAAAATACTATAAGCCATGTTTTAGTTGATGCTACCTCATATTAAAGATTCTATTTTAAAAGATCATAATAATTATAACAAGCTACAATATATGTTAAATGGACTATCAGATAGCTGGCAATTGATAAACAAGATAGATATATCTTGAATATTTTATAGAATAGGTGGACAATATAAAAAATAAACTCTGCCAACAATTAGTAATCATTAATAAATATTTAGCAGAGTTGTAGAGTTTGTAGAGTTTGTTCACCTATTTTATAGAACATTCTATATCTTTGCTTTTAAATAAACTATCAAATCAGCCTAGTAAAATAATATTTTACTTTCATCCCACTTTATATCTACTCTGTTGTTTTATAGATCTCTGTTACTATGTGCTTTGTTGCAAATACTATATTTCTAAGAAGGCTATAGTTTACTTGTAACAATAGCAACACTATTTTTTAATTTCTTTAATCTTATTAGCACCTGTACTTACCTTTCTACTTTTTAAATCAAACTGCATTTCAATATCTAGAATTTAACTTATTTTAACCCCTGGTTAAAATTATAAAATTTAACCACTCTTTATTTTTATAGAATTTTTTACAGTATAAATAAATATTTTTTAAAAATTAAGGTTAGAATACTAGCTATATTAAGTTGATATATAGCTTATTTATATGCAAAATTAGATACTAAAAACTTTTACTTAATAGCTTATAACTAGTTCTTGTAATAAAATTTTGCAATATTGTTAATTTTTTAATTTTTT
>CAJVPY010003345.1:0-14267 GCA_910591965.1 Dentiscutata erythropus | reverse complement strand
ATATATAATTTGTTTAAATAAAGATTATTAATAAAGTTTTTGAGATATTAGTTATACTAGAATTTGGGATTTGGAATTTGGGATAGCGGACAAATCCCAAACTATAGTAAGTCGGGATTTTGCCAACATGTATACCCCCACCCCCTAAAAAATTAGGTGATAAATAGCGCTCCCCTTAAGCTATAAAGTTTGCTTGGTATTATTGAGCTTTGCGGGTTAATTAACAGAGCCCGAGCCTGACCTGATACTTTATTAGGCCCGACTCAAGCCTGACCTGTTTATAGTGGACCTAAAATTTGAGCCCGACCCAGGCCCAAACCTGACCCGATCTGCAAAATCTCGAGTTGAACCTGGCCCATTTCGCACTCTACTTATTAGCTTAAAAAATTTCCTGATAATTAATATATAGCTGATATAGCTTTTGTAATTATTAAACATGATTAAAACTAGACAAATTAGTAGAATTAAACTAACAAAATATATAAAGTATGTTTGAAAAAAGTTTTCATAAATATACTTAGTGTCTGTAAAACCTATAACTGTTTTAGAAAATGTGCTATTTAGCAAACCAGAAATTAAACAAACATCTTTATAAATTACTAGAAGTGAAATATACAATCTAGAGATTAAAATTGTTAAAGTGATCAAGATATACTTATAAGAATTTTTGTATGCAATTTTATATACTTGACATTGTCTTTTTTTTAAGAACTTTTTTCAATTTAGATATAAGAACAAATCTGGTTTTATACATATTCCAAATTTGTAATACTATAAGTGAATTTTCATTAATAATTTATTTGAGTTTATTAAAATTGTTTTTGACAATGGTTGTATTTGCTCTTGTATACAAGTTTTGAATAATTCTTAAGAAGTACAAAATAATAGTTTAAAATAATCTCTTATAAAATAAGTCTACCAGGCCTGGCCTGGCTCTTTATTTCTAAATAAATATAGCTATTTATTGTAGTATATTATTTCCTTATACAATAGTTTATACTAGACTTGGTTAAACCAAATCCAAGCTGTTGTATATTTAAGCAATAGCCAACAATTTAGCTTTCTTCATATTTAATAAATATAGTAAATAAACTCTGTCAATTAGAAAAACTATTTTTATTATTTACATGTCAAAGTATAGCTTTAAAAAGCCCAAAATTTTTTGCAATACTATTTATACTTGGAGGTTTGTGATCAGCAAAGTAATTTTTTAATTATTAAGTGCTTTTAGAAATTGTATTTCATCTATCAGTATAAGAAATATTTAGAATATTTATTGATGTCTAATAAAAAAAACTGATTAACTTAATGAAATAAAAAAATAATATTAATTTAATGAAATGAAAAAAATTAATTTAATAAAATAAAAAAAATTAATTTAATAAAATAAAAAAAAGATTAATTTAATAAAATAAAAAAAAGATTAATTTAATGAAATAAAAAAAAAATTAATTTAATAAAATAAAAAAGATATGATCAATTTAATAATAAATAAATTTAATAATAAAAAAAGTCTGTTAATTTAAGTATAATAAAAAAAAAATAGTGAATAATTTAATAAATAAAAAGAGATGATTTAACTTAATAATTAAAAAAACTAATTAAAAAAAGTAATAAAAATAGTGCAAGTAATAGAAATAACTAGATAGCTAAATTGTTATATATTCAAGCTAGTGTTCTAATCTAAATAGGTTTTATCCAGGTACCCACAGATGAGTGGGTAACCTAGTTTAAAATTATAGCCACCTGGGTAGTCAACCTGCGAGGTACCTGCAGATAACCTGTTGGTTAACCCACAAATTAAGCTGCTACAACAAAATTGTCATGATAAATTTTTAATTTTAATTGGCTAATAGCCATGGTTTGCAAAATTTCTAGCCTATATAACAGAATTGGTTACTAATTTTTTGCTAAAATTAATTTTTTGATTTTTTTATTACAAACATAGAAATTTTTAAAAAATAAGCCCACACTATACAAAATTTGCTAGAAAACAATTTTTACTTATAGCTATTTTCATAAATTCTAGGATATTCTAAAAAAATTTGCTAAAATTTATTTAGCTAAATTTGATTAGCTATTTATCTCAATGCTATATAAATATATAATATATATATAGTATATTTGTCACTAAGATTTATTAAACATATTCATTGAAAAATAGTTAAAAGAACTTAAAAGGTTTAAATTAGAGTAATTGCTAAACATTTGGGTATTAACAGGTCTTCTAAAGGTTGAATTTTCAAACAATTTTAAAGATATAACTGTATTAATGAATTACTATTACTTTAAATAAACATTATATATACTTTGAACTTTATTATAATAACTATTAAGATATTGTTAACAAATATTAATAAAATTTTTAATCAATTGGGGCAACTCTTTCTAGTAATTACCTATACCAAAATTTTCTGCTAAAAAAAGACTATAACTTGTTGGAAAGACATGGCCTACATAGTAGTTTGTATAGAAGTTAATTGCTTTTCTAAAGGACTTCTTTAAAAAGGTGTTCAGCATACAAGCCAAAAGCATTATTATATAAGATACTGTAACTAGCAGGTGGTGCCCTTGTATAAAAAATCTTGGTGAAGTGTGGGTGGTAAAGCCCAATTTTGTTAATGAAGCTATTAGGCTATTACAGTATTTCAAAAAAGAATATAGAGAAAACAACAAAAAGTTTTACTCTTTCAACATACTTATTTAAAAATTTTTGAAAATACTTGCAACCTTTTTCTCTTACTCCTACTTCTCTACTGGTCTTCCAAAATTTTTTTAAAAAAAGTAGAAATTTGGTTTATTCCTTCCAAAAGATTAGTATTGTTTACTTTTCCAATTCAGATGTACTCGGTAGAATACAACCACATAACATATTTGTTTATAGTTATAGTACTACTTCACAGAACCTGGATTGTAACCTCAGAACCTATTAGTTAAAGAGCTATCTGAGGGTAGCAGACTTGTCAAAAAAATATAAAGGTTAAGATGAAGTCTTATATAAGAGATATACAACTATTGCAGTTTTTATTAGCCTAGTACTAGTTATAACAGTGCATTTTTATTTTGCTCTTTTGGTATTTCAAAGTTTCAACAACTAGGTATTCCTAACTATTTGTTTCAAATAACTGTTGGTGGCAATGCTTTAAATAGTCTGATTCTTTCAAAATCGGATTGTGTTTAATGAAGAAGAATCTGGTATGAGTAAATTTAATATATGACTTTGGCTAAATAAACAATAACTGCTTTTATAGATAGTTGAAACAGATGCATTACAAAATTTCTAACAACATAGATGCTGTCTTTCATTTTTATTTCTCTTTCACTTCTTTTTTTTTATATATAGTATTAAAGTAGATTTTTTTCTATAAACATTATATAATTTTTATAGCCTGACACAGGCAAAAATAATGTCATCATAGCTATCTTTTTTGCAGCCTTCTTCTTCTTTTCTCTGTTTTCTTTTTTATTTGTTTTTTTTCTTTTTGCTTAGTTTAATATTTTCCTTTTTTTTTATTTCCTTTTAATTTCTTGAATTTACTATTGTTTATTAGTAAATTCTTCTATAGTTGATACTGTTTAATTGCATACTATCTGTTAGAGACTTTTCTATGCATATAAACAGTACATATGGGCTAATATGTATAGTAATGCAAGAGAGAGATCCCCATACTCTAAAAATTTTTTATAGTGGGTCAAGTTATTTGACAATACAATTGTCTAAATGAATGAGACAAAAGGGTTATTTTGACCATTTACTCATAACAATAACAAAGTCAAACAGCATATCTTGGTAGGCCCAAGCTAATAATTAGACGATAATCTGATAGGTTTTAAGATAATCTAATAGGTTAAACGCATATTCGTTATATCCTTCTTGCATAATTGTATAGAAAAGACCCTCAAAAAATCAAATCAATTACCCTAACAATGTGTTAGACCAATAAAAAACAATTAAGCAAAGGGTTTAAACTGAATTTAGTGACTCTATTCAGAGCCCAATAATCAGAAATTAGCCCATATGATATGCAATTAGATAGTTATAATAAATCATATAATATATTAATTAACCAATTAAAATTATCAAAATTTTATTAATAATTCGTCTTTAAATATAAATAACTTTTGTTTTAGTAGTCTGTTTTGAATAATTTAACTACCAAAATGACTAGCTTAATAAGATAATTCTAATGAGCCCAAAATAGTTAAACTTTAATTACAGAATTATAAGATTGTTGATGATTTGTATTACTTTATATATAATAAACAATTATTATAAAATATACCTATAGTGATTTTACACCTATTTTGTGTAATAGTATAATTTATAGACTATATATATGCATGACGTGACTATGTGTAACTAAATGATCTTGATTATATACATGATGTGACATAACTTTTACTTTTATTAACTTCTACTAACCTTTATTATATGTTAAAAATTTTGCGTATATTTAACTTCTAACTCTTACTCTGTATAACTATATAATAGTTATAACGTTACACTCAAAAAGTTGTAAAAATTAATAGAACCTAGTTAGTATAGTCTTTCAAAATGGCAAGCAAAAATAAATTCAACCTGGCAAATTTATGTTTTGCAAATAATGTTGAAACAAATATGTTCGACAAACCTTTAAACTTTAATGGTCAACTGCAAATAATAGAAGAAGCTACTGAATTACCTGAAACTGAAACTGAACCTGATAAATTCACTGATTCAGAGGAGGAATTATATCCTCTAACAAAAGGACAAAGTTTTGTAAATTGGAAGGATGTTGAGAGGTATAATAAAGTGAACTTTTTTTTTTTTTTTTATATTTCTCTCTATTTTCTTTTGTACTTAAGTATTAACTAGTTAAAGTTATCTTGCCAAACATGGGCGTGAATGAGGATTTGCCTTTTCATTAGCGAAAAGTGAATTGGATAAGAATAATAACATTTCAAGACATCATGTTTATTATTGCTCAAAGAGATGTCATTATGAAACAAAAAAAAACCCATATGTTAGAAAAAAGAAACAAAGCATATGAAAATACTGGGTGTGAGTTTTATATTAATTTACAAAGATAGAGAAGTAACAACTGAATACGTATCTCAGGTATAATTGGTAAACATTTAATAAGTGAAAATATACAAATGGTTGCACCACAATACTGTTGTCCTATACCAGAAATATGAGATAATGTTGAGCTTCTTGCTGCTAGCAATGTACATACCAGATCAATAGTTAATGTGCTAACATACAAGTACCCAGGCCAGTATATACATGCACGTTGTGTCTATAATATTGTCCAAACTAGAGTGTCCAGGATTATGTGCCGGTAATTGCAAAATTATGCATGCAGCAAATCGTAAATTATGCAAATTATGCAGACCTCAAAATTAGAGTTAAAAAGTTTTGCTGACCAACCAAATTTTAAGACCAGCTATAATGCAAGACAAATGTTTAGGCGAGACCAACTTGGTTCTGTGTTTTAAATTACTTCTTTTCTCTCTTGGAGAGGGGGAATTGACTATATCATATATATAATTTATTAGAAGGAAAGTAGGGAGATAATGTAAACAGAATCAAATTGGTCTTGCCTTATAACCAAAAAAATTAGTTTATGAAACTGATTTAAGTATTGTAAAATTTATTATATAAATAATATTTTCGAACTCTAATCTAATTGCAAGTTTCTTCTCTAATCTAAAAGCATGAAATTTTTACTAAAAATTTTTAGTTTTTTTAATTTGCTCATGTCAAAAATTACAAGTATGTATGTAACTTACATTGAATAACCAATACGTAGTGTGTTGGCATATAATAGTTAAACCAATGCTATAAAAGTTCTAGTATAATCAATAATTGTTACTACATTCAGATCTATTAATTTTAAAGTATAAATACTATGATAGTTTAGCCAGCATTATTCATATGATTCTACTCAGAGTTAGTAGGGTATATATAGGCCGACTTGATAACATATTCTGTGTTACTTAATCTGTGTAACAGCAATTGGCCAATAGAAATTTTTTTATATATGAAAATAGCTAAATTATGTGAAATTATGCAAGTTTCTTTAAATTATATAAAATCACATATTTTATGTGCTATAAGGTGAATTATATGGATATTATGCCGGATCATAATCCTGGACACTCTAGTCCAAACTATCAAAACAGAAAAGAGAAAGTTGAGTGATACAGAGGCAACTTACAAAGAACTAATGCACGCAAACAAGAAATGCCCGGTTGGTATGTTGATGCTAAATTTAAAGAAAGCGACAATTATCTTGTGGGACTTATATAGTTGCATCCTAAGCAAATTGATATTTGGAGTCATTTTCATGATGTTATCTTACTTGATACTATCTGTAAACCAATCAGTTTAATATAATAATGTGCATAGTAGTTTGTGTAGATAATCATAATAGATTCTGTCTCGTTGCAACAGCCTTAATTGTAGATAAGCAAAAATCAACATTCAAATGGATTTTGCAGAGATTGCTTAATGCAACAGGTTGTTTGTTTACTAATTTGGATTATATATCTGTTTTAATTCACTCATATATTAACTTTTTTTTTTTATAATTAAGGGAAACTAGCACTAAAAGTTGTTTATATAGACACAGATTCAGCTTTAACTAGTGCAATAGAAGGTGTATGGCCTAACACGAAACATTATTTTTCTTGTTCCACATAAAGAAAAATCTTGAAAAGTACTTTCTTTCTAAGTTTGGTAGTGAAAAATATAGAGAGTTTTTTGCAAGTTTTTGTCATATACAAAATAGTACTACTGAAAGTGTTTTTGAACAAAATTGGTAAAAAGTCTTGGATTCATATTCTAAAACACAGTCTTATCTAAAACATCAGCTTTATTCTTATCGAGAAGCATGGGTTCTTGTATTTACACATCAGTTTTTCAATTGTGGTATATAATCAACTTAAAAAGTTGAAGATTATAATACAATTCTCAAAAAATCATTAAATGGGACAATATTGCTTATAAAAGTAGTAGGTATAATTGAACAGAATTTTATAAGAAAGTCACAATTTGTAAGATTCAATGAAGCTAGTGGAGAATTACTATGTATTGCACTTGCATCATATCGAGATCACTGTTTTATAGCAATTGATGAAATATGTGCAAAGTTTCTTACACTAGCAATACAAAAGCTACAATGTTATCAGATAGATCATTGTCCTCATTATTGAGCTTATCATATGAATTTGGATACTGAATTACAAAAACGAAATATTAGTGAAATGGTATTTTAATGCAACTACATGTTTTGATTATTGTTTGGTTAGAAAAGACCTATATTTTGGCTCATTAGTGTATTAGTTATTTGATTTTTATTTTATTTTTTGTAAAATACATCAGAAAGCATATTTAGCGAGAATTTGTATGATGAGATTCTGATTGAATTAACTACACTTGTTGATGGTATTGATCTTAATGATATCAAGGAGCTTTGGGTAGTGTCACAAATAGATCGACAAAAATATTATTTTGTCATTCTATTAGGTAATGCAGGTCATTTGTGTACATGTTTGACACTTGTAAATTATAGCATCATTTGTCATCATTTTTTTGCCATTCTATTAGAAAGTAAAATTGCACAGTTTCATATTGGAATTTTAGCAAAGCGCTGGTTCAATGATTGAGTAATACAAAAAAATGAGGAACTTAGTAATGAACATGCTATTTCAATTAGAAATAGTCAAAATTTTGGTACATTTGAATATAAAATTTAGATGAATTTTTCTTTTATTAACTCAATGCATGGCCAATACATTTGGTGCAGAATTATATAAAAAGTCATTCTCTTTATAGTAAAGGCTTTGGGTTAATGAAAAAAGCTTTGAACATGGCAATTGAAACTGGTCAGACTTAAAAGTTATACAAGTTGCATTAGCAGTTTATAGCAGATATGCAAAAACAACTTGCTAGCCAAGAAAATGGTTTACAATCAGATAAAGAAAATCATTATAGATCAATCAGCAATCCTCCAAAGTCATGAATGAAAGGTCGAAAGCATCAAAAACATATAGTAGCTTTCAATGATGGAGTGCAGAAAAAAGTATTAAAAGAAAATACTAACGTTCAGCATAATAAAAATTTAATAAGGTCAGATAACTCTAGCATTAGTATTGAGTCAATCGATATGGGTGGTGATGCACAAGTTCAAGTAAGCCAAGATCAAGATCAAATAATGTATGATCAAAATATGGACACACATGAAAATCAAAGTAAGTATATATATGTTTATTGACTTTATTCATACTGTATTGATAAGCATTGTTCTAAATAATTACTGTATTTTAGGGACAGTTATGGTAATCAATAATGAGGCAAGAAAAAATGATCATATATATATAGACATTGTGGTAAAAATGGTTATCGAAGGTCTCGTTGTCCTGATATTATGAAATAGTTATCTGTATCATGCTCTGTGTATGTAGCATTTATGTATATATGTATGTGTATACGTATGTAAGTTCAATTTATTATGTTTTGCAATACTATTATTTTAATGTTCTAGTGCCTTGCAAATACTGGGTAGGATTATTAAACATAGTACTAAAATAATAGGAACTAAGTTATAATAATTTTATCCGTTATTTGCATAGCACTGATAGTGTGTATGTATTGTTTTAATGACTGCTAAAATGTAAACAATAGTGTAAGTATGACTAACTGCTATCTAAAATGCTAAGTGCTTGTTTATGTGATGTGAAAAAAAACTGATTTTTAATAAAGCAATATCATATGATTTGGGTTTATTCTTGTAAACATAAATCTGTATAATTGTATCTCTTATATCAAATACTGAAAAATATACTTGACCTTTTTTTGAAGTTAGAGTTAGGGTAAATATTAAAATAGGTTGTTCTCTTTTAGCATTATACTGTATGTTAAATAACTTTTATATGTTCTGTATATACACATATATATATATATTAACAAGCTAGATAGAACCGAAAGTTCTAAATTTATATGGATAATAATCTTATGTAGTATATATATTAATTCATGTCCTTAATACATATATGTAAAAATTAAATAGTGTATATAGTCAATTATATATTATATATTGATAGGAAAATTTGTATATATATAGGTGAAAATTACCATAGGTTGAAATGCACCATAGGTGATTTTTACTATAGGTGCATTTTTATCATAGGTGCAATTTCACTATAGATAAAAATCACCATAGGCATGTTTTAGTAAAATTCATAATAAATATCAAAAGTTTTAATATAAAGTAATATAAATAATTAACAATTTTGTGATTCTGTAATTAGATTTTAACAATTTTGGGCTTATTAAAATTATTTTTATTAGCTAATCATTTTGGTAGTTAAATTATCTATAATAGATCACTAAATCAAAAATTATTTATATTTAAAGTTAATTTTTTTAAAGATATTATTATACAATTAAGTAATATTTTATTAATAAAAAATAAAAAATTTTTATTTATTATGCAAATAAAGAAATTATACATTTATAATTAGTAATTATGTTGGGAAATGAAAATAGTATACAATTGAGCAGTATATATATTTAGACAGTATATATTTAGATAGTATTAACTGTACCTAAGAGGCTAGAAGAAGAAGGTTGAAAAAGAAAGTGATTATGATGGGTTGGTGAACCAGGCTAGTGATTCGAGTAGATCCTTCTAACTGCTAGTTGAAACAAACCGGGGAGGCTGGACTCATCTTTGGCAGGTTATATATAAATGCTAGTGGTATTTGGATATCTAAAAGTAACTAGATAAGCCATATTCCAGTTTTTTTGTCAAAATATATTGTGTATCAATTATTTTTGAATAATTAAAATATATAAATAAAGCCAGGCATATAACATGACTGTCCAAATTCTAAAAAAAAAAAAAAAAAAAAAAAAAAAATTAATAAAATCTTTAATTTGTATTGCATTTTTTTATAACCTCTAATCATATTTAAACTTTTTTTATTAGTACCTACTTATGTAGTATTGTAATATAGAAGGTTATATATTAAAAGACAAATTTTTAAATTTTTTTTTTTTTGTATAGATACAGTATATTTAAATAAACAAGTTTACTATACTATAAGTACCAAAAAAAATTATATAATAAAAAAATTCTTTTTATTATAGCAAATTTTGATAGAACCAAAGTTCTGTCAATGAAACTACAAGACCTTTTTTTAGAATTCAGGTGTATAACAAACTTTATTTTTTTCTTTAGCCACACTTCTTTTATTAGCTTAAGTAGTTTCTTTTTTACCTCCTCTTGCTCTTTTGTTAGTCTTTTAAAAATTTTTATAAAAAGTAGAGATTTGGTTTACCCCTTCAAAAGATTAGTATTGTTTATATTTCAATTTAGATGTACTCAGTAGATTGCAATCACATGTTTTGTTTATTTGCAGATTCAGTGCTACTTTATATAACTTGAATCAGGTCTTGGTTAAAGAGATATTTGAAGTTGGATATTAGTCAGAAAATATATTTACTAAGGTATATTTTTATACTAGAGATATATAAATTATTTTTTTTTTTTAAATATTAAGGTAACCACTCGTAGTCCCTGGCACTTTATTAGTACAAGCGGGTAGTCTTGTTCGAAGACCAGACTACATGTTACATTAGTATCACGAAAGTACAACTAGCCACATGTACAACTTTTGGTTGCCTAATTTAAATAGTTTGCCTGAAGCATTAGTGCTATACTAAGGGTTCTACACTAGATGTTATACCTATAGCCTAACTAGAAAGCTATCTAATTAAATTTTCTGACTTTTACTAGTGTTACATGTTTCCTCCTAATATATCTCTTTTAACGGAGACAATTTACTGTTTAAGACACTAAGACTTTAGCCAACAACAGAAAGCATTTATTCTTGTAGTAAACCTAACAGCGCGGTACATGTTCCACATATATATTCAACTGCCTGTTCGGTAACTTCTTCCTAACTAGTACATGTTGTGCTGCTGCCAATGGGTTCGTATCTCAAGCCAACTTTTGGGGTGCTGCTATAACCCAATCTGTATCTCAAATGCCAACCTTTCTAATTAGTCATCCATTATGTACACCTGCTCTTGCAAGGTTCACAACAATTTCAGTACCCCAATCCACCGTCTTCTTACCCAGATTCTTAATCGGTCTCTCCCTTATTTTTAGCCAGCAACCTGAACAGGTTGGTCTGCCCAGGCTTTAGATGTCTAAAAGACGCCCTCCCCTTGGTCTATACTTTTGAAGTATATGCCCTTTTCCTCCGATGCATCTGCCTGGCAGTTCAGCTGATGTGTCTTTCTACTAAAGGACCTAGTTGCTCGGTTCTCTGATCTTGGCCCCGGTTTGAATTCAGCCATTATGTAGTACCATCAAAGATCACTGCTACTCCCAACTTGGAACTTCCCAAATGGGTTTTCTGTATAGTAAAGGCGATTCTCAAGATTTACACGATCATGAACTTATCAAGTATTTGCACTGCCCTAAACTGGTTTGCATTCCTTTGTAGTTTCTGGGTTTCCCCAGTTATACAAATGCTAGCGAATCTTCCAGAATCACTCTCTGGTACAACTCGAGTTATAGATCCTCAATTTAAGATCCAATCATGATATACAGGTTACTGTATCACAGGCCTATTTTTCAAAATTGTCGTCTGTAAGATTTGAACTCTAGACCTGCTACTTGGAGAGGGTGATGACTAGACCACTTCACTAAGCCACCACATCTCACTAGAGAAATATAATTATTGTATTTGTTATATAATTTTTACTTTAACTTGGTATGAGTTATAATAGTGTATTATATATTCATTTAAATCTTTGGGTTTCTTACTACTTTTTGATAAAGATAGTTTCTCCCTTTGTCAGCTTTTGGGCTTTTCTTTTTGTTTTTCTTTTTTTGCAATTTTTTGTTTTTTCTTTTGTTTTTTTTTAAATTTTTCTTTTATTTATTTTATTTTTTTTAGATTTTTTTTTTTTTTAACAGTTCGGCAGTCTTGCCTCTGCTTTATTAGACTTTATAATATTATACTGTAAAATATTAAAATTTTCATAGGGTATAAACCCTAACACTACCTAAATTACAAATATTAGCTCACCTAGCTTATTGTAACAAGAGTCCAAATTACCCATATGCGATCTGCTATAGGCAGGATTCTTCTCCAAAATATTCTCTACTGCACTTGCAAAGAATAAATCTTCACTGAAAGGTTCCTACTGGCTCATCAAGACTACCTATCCTTCCTTCTAAACTTTTTCTACCTAGATCTGGACAGAATAGTTTATCTCTTGCTTTTCCATAAGGGAAGAAAAAATATGCCACATATATGAAAAAAAACAAAACTATTTAGTGTCATGGGCTAAAAGGTAGATCAACAATTTGGCGCAGCAAACTCATGACTTTATGCAGATCGATCATCAGAATTCCATATCGACTAGTGCATGAGGCTTACCAGCTAAATAACAGAAAGATAACCTACATGAAATCCAAAGAAGAATTCCAAGAAGAACAAATGAAGATCTAAAGAGAAGAAAACAAGAAACAAGAAATAATTAGAAATAGTTAAAATAGTAATTGTTGTAAAGGCAAAGCCTTAATTATTGTAATAATGTTGTACTTATCTTTGTAAGCCCCTTTAGTTATAGTGATTCTTCTTGATCTTTCGTGATGAAAGATCTGATTTATCTGATTTATCCCAAAGCCTCTTGAGATTGTAAAGATATTGAAAGTTATAAAAACTCTGTAATTTCTCTCTTGTAAATGTAGGTCCTATGGGATTCTAATACTATTACATATAACATTGAATAAATCACCTTGATAATAACATTTTAAAACTAAACTATTGCTAAATCACCATCATCACGCCTCTGGCGAGTTGCCTTATTACTTAAAAACTATCTATTTTCGTATTTTCATAGTAAAAGGATACAAATCACCTCATAACATTTGGTGGTGACTGTGAGATATGAACTTCTCAACTTTAGTTCATAAGTCACTTAACGATCTTGAAAAATTGCATGTCGTCTATACAATTTCAAAGACATTATATATCCTTGTATTGGATGTATATCGCAAGAATACATTAACATTGGAACATTAAGAAAAAGATTATTTAATGGAAAATATAATAAATCATTCGAAGATTTAACTATATTGTTCCAGCTAATACAATAGCATTAAGATATTGAAGAGAAATTAATTATATGATAAAAAGCTAAGGGTTTTCTTGATGATTTAGACTCTTGATGTCTTTCTTACTCCTCTCGATATACGACCTCTCTTTCAATTACTCTTGTCATCCTCATGATTTCTCACTCTAAGAATTCATAAATAAATAAGTGTTAATTACGGCATTGATTAACTAATTCAATAAATACAAACAAATTCAGGAAAGTTTAAAGACATTATTAAATGGAATACTTTATAATGATTTGCAAACATAAAGTATCTTACAAAAGGACCTAGTCTTTATTTCAACATAGTATGAACTAACGGATATATTATAGAAGTTCGTGTAGAAATATTGGATTAAAAGTCTTGATAATTCTAAAGATATAAAACAATAATTTTAGAAGCTAATAATCAATATAAGCATGGAGGCGAATCGGCAATTACGATTTATAGAACAACTAAAAATCCAAAAGATGCTGTTGGAATTAGTACAATTCACAGAGTCAAATTAATGCTTTTCTTCCGGAAATATAGTCAATCGAGATATACATTATTGATCGTGGCCTATGCAAGTCTGTGTTTCAAAAAACTCAACCTCCAAAGCACGTTGTGGGATACTAAAGAAATACACTCAGAAGTCAGATGTTTATTTTTTTGAATAATTAGAAGTTCTTACGGGATATTCTCTATATTATGAAACAACATGATTGATATAAAAAAAAAAAAATTATACTGCCAAGGTTAGAGGTGCTCTGCCTATAAGTCACTAAGTGCGTGAAAATGGGGAGTGCTCAGCCTGTAAGTCATTGATCTAGCCTGGTACCGGCGGGGCAGAAGGCTGTAATAGGTACTGCATGAAATTTGGAAATTCGGACCTTGATAGTATAAATTTTATATTGAAAGAAAGATTAAAAAAAAAAAATGATGATAAAAATTTGACAGAGAGAATATCTTACGAATTTATGTAAATAATCTCGAAAAAGAAGTCATGTATTCTGCTATGTACTGTTATAGAACAAATTAATTATTGGTTTATTATTTTATTATTTATTATTTATTAATTATTATCTTAGAATATTATTATTATTATCTTGTATTATTATTAAC